>JAECUM010009252.1:0-53742 GCA_016617855.1 Megalonaias nervosa
ATATACATATATATATATATATATATATATATATATATATATATATATATATATATATATATATTCTTTCACTGCTTTACAGAGTTACATAATTGATTTCTGCTTTTCGATTTCTTTAAGTTTTGTTCAGGTCAGGGGACCACATATAAATGTATAATAATGCACATGAGAGGTTGCATGTTTAAAATTGTGGGCAAGTCTAGGCCCGTGAAATTAGAAGAAAAGCTAAAAAAAAAACAACAACCACCTGAGATTATTGAGGTGTTGGTCTGTAAAACAGAGAGTTGGTCAGGAAGGCTGGGTCTTGGATTGTACGTCTGGGTGTTGACCAGTAAGAATGGATCTGATTCAGTTATGTCAAGTGATATTCTCAATGTTAAGAAAATCCCATAAATCCCCATACTGTCCTACAAAGTTCTATTTCCATTTGTCCACGTACAGACGCACAATATTAAATCTATAATATATTTAACATTAAATTTCCTTTGTCCCCTATACCATCCCGCAATGTTAAAAATGGATCCTTTTTAACAAAAATTCCTCTTTATTTTAGTACCGTCCGATGTCCCCATGCCGTCCATCATAAATACATGTTAAGCTTTTGGTATAGTTGGTTGTACAGCTTAAATACCTTTACTGCAAGTTACTGTGAAACCTTTTAACATGTTTGGATACACATTAAATAAATCAGACCAAATGACTTTGTTTTTAAAAAGGTAACAAAAAATAAAAAATAAAAAAATACAAAACAAACAAAGCACAAACATGTATTAAAAAATAGGGGGTGTATTTTTTATTTTTATTTTTTCAAGTACATTATATATTCTCATTGGGATAATTAGATGAGAACCATCAGGCAGACTGTACACCACGCCCAAAATTAATCTGTAACATGATTAGTGACAACACCATATTATAACCCTATTCTGACTGTGAAACGTAACTTGTGAACAATCATAGTAGACCAACAGAAACCTTGTAGAGCCTATAGTCTTGATTTTTCACAATTTTATTTTCCCGCGTACACTAACTATATCGACGTCGAAAGAAAAGAAGCAAAGCAGAGCATGTCTGAGAAATGGGCAGGTATTGTCACGTGGCTATTCACAGTCCTGCAACGCTCGCGTGTGCGTTAGTGCGATTACATTCAATTAGTCATGCAATATACATACATCTAATTAAAAGGGACAGTCTGTATATGATCATTATTGCAGAATCAGGGAACAAATATTTTTACCGACAATTGTTTCTGCGCACATCAGAGGGCAAAAAAGAAAAATTAAAAGTGGATGACGCAATATAATAAAACTTAATCGTTAAGCGTCTGTGATAGAGGAGGAAATATAGTTTTATCAGAAATCGATCCCCTGAAGAAAACATGGTATCGTTCAAGATGAGATAAAATAAATTACTTTGTATATATTAAACCCTGTTTTTGAGAGAGAGAGAGAGAGAGAGAGAGAGAGAGAGAGAGAGAGAGTAAATAATATTGACATTTAGACTTAATGAAGAAGGATGCAACAATTGGCGTCAATGTTCCGTACCAACTCTCTTAAACAATAGTCAAATTCGATTTTCGCAATGAGTTGGATGTAATGCCCTGAATCTGATCAGTCAGTCAGATGCTTGACATAAAATTTCGTTATATTTATTGATGAATTGTATTATTTGGGCAAACTCTGGCTGGGCAAACGGTGAATCATTTGATTGATCATGTCATTAAATAGCCAATCGGTCATTCCAACATCTATGTTCTTAAGGATTCACTGCATTAATTATTTGTAAAAATGGGAACCAGTCATAAAATGGGTGAATATAATATAGAGTATATACGTCTTTGGTGGACAATGGTTGGTTGATAAAAAAAAGTAAAATATTAGTGAAAAGAATTTTTGAGAGCTTATTCAATTTATAATTGAAAATATGCATGATCTACTGATACAATTTCAGTCTTTTCATTGACTTGATCTGGGGACATTCAATTCTGAAATAAGCACCTAATTCCATAGGTAAGGGATTGGAAACACTTGTTGCATAGAAATGTAGATTTTAGTTTTTAAAAATTCAGCGGTTTATGTTGTTTTGTCCCTTCAGAAACTTGTATCAAGGACTGGCCTGTACTAAGAAATATAGGTGTGATCAGGAGTAACTATCAATTTAGAGTTATTGGCTTTTTGATATTACCGTATTTCCACAGATTTCCCATGGGAGTTAAATTACTGCTTTGAGCCCTAAAGAGAACAACAGCTTTACAGTGGTTCCACATATGCATTTACAGTTTAGTTTCTATTACTGTATATGCAGTATTCTAGTTCTGTTTGTGGATAACAAGTTAAAGTAATACCGTCAGTATACCTCTGAATGATTTTCAGCGGAAATTAAAGACACTTTCAGATATAATAACTGATGCCTTGAAAGGGGGGAGGGTTAGAGTGTGGATTTTCTGCACATTAGTTAATATCTGTGCAACAAAATACATACACTTTATACAGTTTACAGTTGAGTAATTATGGTTTTCAGTTTGTCATCAATTTCATATTTCCTTGCTATGTTTTTAAACGGCGTGCTTCAGATTTCACCGCTTACGTCTTTAACACCAATCTTAATGCCGATGACCCCTCATGATTGTGTGTCCAACCATATTCATTCAGTGAAAGTTTTGGAACTTCATATTTTGTATTTTAATTGGAATATACCTTCTTTTCTTTATTTTTAAATTACATGTAATCAAGGGGAATTTTATGTAATGTCTGTCATTTAAATCTCCTTTTCTAAAATAATGCATACACATATAGATGGTCACATTGACTTTTCGGTCACTGAATGCATAATCTGACAAGGATGATGAAATGTTTCGATTTTAAACTGAGGTGAGATAGTGCTGATAGAAAACAAAGTAACTGTGGATTGGACAGCTATATTTCAAAATACTGTATCCCATTTGATTAAAATCAGATCTCCACTGTCCTACGTGACGATCTGACAGCGACCGCTTGGAGGTTATGTTCTGATCATAATCACTAATTTTATCAGCCAATCAAATGAAGTCTAATATCTCCTAGTCTGGGAGTCTGAGGATTGAAGAGGATCAATGTGTGCAGACCGATGTGATTCAATTTCCGATTTCTGAAAGCTACATTTCCATTGGCTAATTCAAAGGTCACCAGAACATGACCCCTAAGCGGTTGCTGTCAGATCGTCACATAGGACTATGGGAGTTTATTTTAATCAGACTGATAGTCTCCTGATTTTCTAAAATGAAGCTCAAATTCGGACATATTGGCTGAAGTGCACCATTCCTGATGTACATGGTATTTCAATATGTTTAAAAATTCACCAGTGGAATCTATGAGGGGCAGAACTATGAGCACTATTTAATTATAGACTATGCTATTATACAAGAGTCTGTCGAGTAAATTAAGAGTTGGTATTAGAGTCATGCACTAATTAGACGGAAACAAGGGATGCCAGTATAGAAATGGATACACGTAACATAGAACATCGTATGCACCCGCTTATAAGACGAGTCCAATTGCAAACCTCACAGACCCAGACCTGCCGACGCATAATGCGCCAGCAGATCTGGGTCGGTGCAGTTTGTTAGGAATAATCAGTTGAACAAACAACATCATGCTACGGCAGATCGGGATCTTTGTTGTTTCCAGCTGAACTCGACTTGAAAACAAGTACAGGAGGTATATTCCGATATTCCGGTTTAGTGGGCTATGATTGGTTGATACTGAAAAATACAGATTTTGTATTAAGACAAAAAAAACCATTTTTTTTTAGAAGCTTATACTATTTATAACTGAAACAGCGACTATGTTTTATCAATGAAATTGCAATCCTTTCACCGACCTGACTTAAGAAGCAATACTGAAAGTAGCACCCGATTTTTAGGTGAGGAATTGCAAACACAGAAACAAGAAAAAAATTAGCTTCTCATGTGGTTTATGGGTTTATGCTGAGAAATATTATTTGTTTATGAGTATATGAAAATTTAAAGTTAATTAATTTTTTTCAATAATAATATAGTATTTCCCTAGGTTGACTAAGGACGCTGAATTAGTGCCCTGAGTCCTACTATATATAATGCAAATAGCATTATCATAGCGTATCCAGCAAATGTACAAAATATTGATTCCAAGATTTGAACATTAGTTTGAATATCTCAAAACGATTTTTATGTCGCCTGGATATCGATGTAATTGCCTGGATATCGATGTAATTTCCTAACTTGTAATCGGAGTACTTGCATTTTTATGTCGCCTGGATATCGATGTAATTTCCTAACCTGTAATCGGAGTATTTGAATTCTCTTGATGCATACCGCATGCAAAATGTATATCGGGTTTTTAGTATCGTTCTTAAAATCAATGCATAGCTATATTGAAAATATGGACAAAGGACTTGCCAGGATCTTTCGATTTATGAGTTTTAATCTCTGCATCATCGAGTGTTGAAATATATCATTTTTGTCGAAATGTTTTTCATTTTTATTATAATCAATGAGGTTTGGTCAATATGTACAAATTCACAATGCGTCCTGGTTCGCAAGTCTCAACGGACCGCTCCGGTGACCTAGTGGTTAGAACGTCCGCCTCGGATGTAGAAGGTAGCCGAGTCATACGAAAGATTTATAAAAAAAAATCGTACTAACAGACTCCTCATTAGGCGCTCAGCATTAGGAGGTTAGTGTTAGGACTGGTCGGCCCGGTGTCAGAATAATGTTACTGGGTATGACACGATGCTACATGTCCGCGGTATGAAGCCGCAGTGATAGTTCAGTTCTTTTTATTTTCTAAAATAATTCGTCCTTGCCATTGTCATCATTAGGATTGACAAATTAGTTGTCTGAAATTACACAACAGCAGATGGTTGAGTGGTAACAGGTTGCACTGTTAAACACTACAACACTAAGACAGAGCAATATAGGTTGCACAAGGGCCAAAACAACAGATATAAGTAGTTTATTTTCGCAATCTAGCCATTACCTCCTAGCTGGTAAGTCCTCCTTATTTCAGATGCCTATATTTCCTATAAATGACTCTAAACCCATTTTAATTTCTTTGGTACAGTTTTTTTTTATTTTTTTATTTTCTAAAATAATTCGTCCTTGTCGTTGTCATCATTAGCAATGACAAATCAGTTGTCTGAAATTTCACAACAGCAGATGGTTGAGTGGTAAGCAACTGCAAGCGTTTACAATCAGGTGGATTTAAAAAATGTTTATATTACTCTATTGCCCACAAATGCATGGAAAACTGTATATGCGTATATCACACAAAAGTGGCATTCATACTTAGAGAAAATTAGAACACAGCTAAGTACATAATACAGATAACTTCAGCCTTTCACGTTTCTTTGCCAAACTTGTTGTACTGCTACAACACTCATGGTTATATATGGACACAGGGGCTACAAAATGTAATTCTAACTGCCAGTTTCGAAAGCAAATTAATCTGTTCGAAAGAATTACAAAAAGAGTGAACAAAATCCGTTCTGCAGCAGATGAGCTTTATATTCTTCAAGGAGAAATGAATGTTTTATCATTTACAGGATTCTCGTCATAAAATAAATGTCCCAATGATACTATGTCATTGAATGAATCGTGGTATGGCCATCATTAGGATGGCAATATCTTGTAGAAGCAGTTTCATTTGTCTGCAGAAGGCAGTACAATTTGGGCTTCTTCGTAAGTCTAGTTCGTTTTTTAGATCCAGCAGGGCATAAAGTCCTACCAGAATATCAGTGCAGGGCATGAAGTCCTACCAAAATATCAGTGCAGGACAAGTCGTCCTAAAAATATAACAGTGCGAACATAAAGTTCTACAAAAATAACCGTGCAGGGCATAACGTCCCAAAATAGCAAGACAAAAAGTCCTAAAAACAGCAGGGTATGAATTCCTATAAAAATAATAATACTGAACATTATTTTCAAAGATTTAAAAAGTGAAAATGCTAGCATATGCTAATACGAACTCCACATTATTTTGTTTAGATGTTCAAAGCACTTGTTTCAGAAACAGATGCTAAAACCATTATCATTTTCCACCCCTGAAATGGAGAATTACCCGGTGGGAGTAAAACCCCTACACTTTTAGCAGATTTGGTGTAACAGGAACTATAACTACTGTTGCGAACCTAGCTTATTCGTCGGTAATCCTCTCAAACTCCATCAATCCTCTCAAACGCCAATACAATATGCAAAACATGCACTGGTCCATCCTAGTATGCATGTACATTTCTTATCCATTCACATGTCTGACACAAATAACAAACCAGTTGAACGCGCCTCCGGTCGTTAGTAGGAACATCTAACCATAGAAGAAAAATGGTATATTTCTTTTTCTTCGTGTAACCCTTAATGGTTGACGAAAAACGGGCCATACACGACATCAAATACAATATTTGAAAACCAGTCGGTTGGGATAAAACTGTTACCCCATAAACTCAATTCCATATCTTCAGCACATAAAGAATATGTAGAATATCCTCGTTTTCCAATTCACAATATTTTCTATTATGATACATATTTCCGCTCGCGCGCGCGCGCGCGGGTGTATATACAACAACTTGATAAAGAAATGAGTAAGGCTTCAAATTTTTCCCGTTCGAGTTCAAATAAGCCAGGAAGGACAATTTTTCAAATATCTTGTATGAAGGTTCATTAGTACGATCCAAGTTTTGCACTGTCACATCAAGCTCAATGAATTACACTAGGGCTATGTGGTGTTTAAGAAGGAAGTCACTTTCATTATCGAAATGAAAAAGTAAATTTTGCCTTTGGCTTGTTTTTGACTGATATACAGCAGCGCGATCTTCATAAATTTGCGATCTTTTATTAGCATATTGCCCAAAGCGTTCGGTAGTCGAGAGTGGTACAAATAGTTCATAAAAAAAAATCGGTATATGATAAGTATTTCCAGTTTTATTTTTTGCCAATGGTTTGCATATGTTGCTATTTTCAACCTGCAGTCTTCCTCATATTTCCCATCTACTTGTATTCGCCATTTATTACATATCCATTTAATCTTACGATTTATCTCGCGTTCGATAGAGCTGTTCAATCTGTAATTAGTCACAATGCATCAAAATTGTACATCTTTTTGCTTCTTTTGTCGCTCGCCCAAACAAAACAAAAAAGTATGCAGATGTATGTCATTACATAGACACACAAACAGACAGATAGACAGACAAACAGATAGATAGACAGATAGGATATGATAGGTAGGTAGGTAGATATATGGATAGATAGAGTTGTTGCTTTTTTCATGTGCATTATCATTTGACATTGTTTTCACAAAACTATAGTCGTTAGGCGTTTGAAGGACGGATAGTCTCATAGCCAACATGCCACATCACATAGACTAATACAAATTCGGCTTTGGTTGTAAAGTTATGAGATATGACTGTGCCAAACCGTATAAACACTCTTCTATTCATGTCTGACAAATTGTTTGTGAGTTGTCGTGCCGCTCAAGCAAAAGATCTGATATTTCTGCGACGAAATAGACTCCTAAGCTCCAGCAGACCTCTTGACACCACCTGAGAAATATATAGAAGAATGAATGTTCCAGAGAGTTTTGTTCAGTACCACAAACATTTGATATCATTGATGAAATAAATTCACCAATACCTCAGACAGGTATGACTGTTACAAAGAATAAATCTTGATTCGTAAATTGTTAATTATAATGTCCTGTTTAAACCGTAGTCTCATTCATTGTTTGCCGATATTCATGAAACTCTTTGTCTCTGATTCATCAAAGCGGAAACTCTATTTATCATCTCCTTTTCTTATTCTTTGTATTCTTGCAATATTTAGTTTTATCAAAGCAATGGCCCTCTCGTAATAAATACCTCATCAATGACATTTATTCAATCAGAATTCGCTATTTACAGTCGCCGTTTATTTATATCGATCAATCGGTGTTACTGTTGTTTGGGATGGGGGAGGTGGCAATTAATTTGTGGAAAAGCACAATAATAATTATTCCTTAGATTTTCTTATGTTAACTTTAAGAAACATTGGAATAAAAGCAGTTGAGAATTTAAAGATAGAAAGAAGGATAGGACTCAAGAGAAACATGTTCGCCTATCACAACATTGTTTTGACAGGTACGTGAATGTCGATGAATAATACAATACATAACAACCCTACCAAGGTAAAAGAACAAACGGTCGAGCGCGCACAGAGAGAGAGAGAGAGAGAGAGAGAGAGAGAGAGAGAGAGAAAGAGGGAGGCGAATAAGTGATTTTTAAAGCCACACCCTACGGTGTAAACCAACGGATAAAAGCAGGTCATAGGCAGATCCGGCCCGTGGACCCTATCTTGCCCATCTCTGTTCAAGAGTTAAGTGCAACTTCCAACGTTCACTGTTAGTGACTGACGTAATCTCCTTAATCGAATGCACTTTAGCCGTCCAACAAATTCAGCATCTACGTCGTAATCAGTTTTTCTTATGCGTTGTCATGGTAACCACCATCCGCTAGTTGGAGTGAAAGGTATTACTGCCTTCCTTTGCTGTGCTTAAATTTAACGACTTCCTGTTGGAGTTCAGTTTTAAATCTAATAAAAAAAGTCAGCTTCAAGCTACTACTAAGCTGATCTGGAAGGAGCCATCTGTACTCATTTATAAGACTATACCACTTACAAGAAGCGTAGAGCCTGATCTGCAATCGCATAATGCACCAGCAGCTCAGGTTCATATTGCTTGTTCTACTAATTATTTCTAAGTAATTGCATACGCCAAGATCTGCTAGCAAATTTCAAGACGGCAGATCTGGGTATGTGGAGTATGCAGTTGGTCTTGTCTTATAAGCGAATACAAAGGGAATCAGTTATTGAATGCCAGCCTAATTTCCCAATGTACGGGTGCGTTATTGATGAATACATGATTGTTTGCTGTTGATAGGGCCATTTCATATAAAGCTTGTATATTTATGAGTATCAGACATATTATGGAGAGTGTATGGTTATGTTAAATAAAAGTAATTCTAATGAGTGTCACCTATTCAAGTAACCTATATGAGCTCACCAAGGTAAACTTGAAAACCCGTGCAATTTTAGAAATTTACTTCTCTCAGTGTACAAATATCAATGTCAAAATCAGTTAATAAATTTTAAGTTCCCGTATATTTTCCTGGATAATTTTTCAGTTATCTTTTCTTAACTATGCTAAACTGAGACACATACTTTTCAAAACCTTTCTTATGTTCAAACTGAAATAATATTAAATGTTACACAAACACTTTATACATCAATATTAAATCAGGTGATTCCAAAGAAGTGAAAATCTAATACAGAATTATGTCATGTACAGAATAAACTACAGTCATTGTCAAAACGTGGATGTATGTAACAACTGTTTCATATGAACAAGAACAAGCCAGTCTGAGGTCAGACAGAAAGAAAGAAAGAAAGAAAGAAAGAAAGAAAAGGAGACGAGCAACGACAAGGAAGAGAGTGTGACATATTTTAGTATTTCAGTAAAATATATTATATGCTATTATATTCATATATAAAAATATAACGAAATAAAAATATATCTTATTTCAAAATATTTTGTAATATGTTACAAGTGATTGAAACTAAAATGAATAACTTTAGTCCATGAATTAAAGCAGATAGTATTATGGTATATGTTGTGATGCTTTGGGCTCGTTCTCAAACAGGAATATTCAAAAAAGCTTTATTGAGTAGATCTTTATTGGTTAAGAGGAAACACATTCAGTATTAAAGCATATCGACATTTCAGACGACAATAAATTTGACCAGATAACGGAGATATAAAAAATGAATTTTGCAGCCTACATATCATCCTAGCTTGCCAAGGAGCGATATATATTGGGGAAGTTAGGATTTCTTGGTGTGACAATTGATCGACCGATGAGAGACAGACAGACAGACAGACATACAGAGAGACAGAGACAGACAGATAGACAGAGAATATACTTGTTTCTATACTTACGTAAAACAGACATTCATAAGTAAAGTAAATTCAAGACATAAATATAAATAAAATTCAAGAAATAGATATAAATAAACAGTTCTAAAACTACAGAACTAATGCGTAAAACACTATAATGGAAGACATTCCACCGTTGATACCAATGAAAGAAATCCAGACATATAATAAACAACATGCATTTGTGTCGGGTATATATGCGTCAAATCCATATATATATATATATATATATATATATATATATATATATATATATATATATATATATATATATATATAATAAGCAGCATACATATGTGTTGGTAAATATGAAGCAACATACATATGTGTATGATAAATATGAAACAACACACATTTGTGTATGGTAAATATGAAGAAACACACATGTGTATGGTAAATATGAAGCAACATACATATGTATATGGTAAATATGAAGCGACACACATGTGTATGGTAAATATGAAGCAACATACATATGTGTATGGTAAATATGAAGCAATACACACGTGTATAGTAACTATGTGTCATATTTCGATTCATAATAAACAACATACATATGAAAGTACATAACAAAATAAAATTAAGAAACACATCAATTGCAGAATATATTTATTTTAACATGTCAAAAACAGTATTCATCTAAATAAAAGTGCATGTCTGTACAATGAATCTTCAAAACAATGGGCTCACTTTTGTCCGTTATCAATAATTGTTTACTTCAAGTTATCGATGATTCGAGGTATCAAACACTCGTGCACGCATAAACACAAACTCGAAACGTTGTTTGTTAATACTTGCAAGGTTTTATTTCGCGGGTACATACAAAGATCAGTTCGGATTCGATTAATCCAGTTACAGATCAAAACCTGAAGCCGATTTTTGACCGTATTTCTTTTTAGCGCATTCTCTTTGTACGTATAAGTTCTTAACAACGTGTAAAGAGCCAAGAATAATGAAGGTATGTCAATTTGGCATTGAACTAATTCAAAACTATATTGTTTTATCTGGCAACAATGCTTCATACACCATTAAGTACGAACAAACAATGACGTCCACACTATATTTTGACAAAGGTTTGGTAAATGACTGACGTACGTATGATTTTGCGGTCAACTACAACTTGAATGAAGTAATTTGAGTGTTTTAAAAGCTATTTATAGACTCATAACAAAAGAAAAATATGGGTTGCAGGAAACACCAATTGGGGTATATTAAATAAGATGAAATTACATCAGCACCAGCTTGAATTCACATCAGGATAACCTTTTCAGAAAAAAGTGTTGGTTTTCATTTAGCTACATGCTCATAAATAACAGTATCTTGTACTCTTGGCCTTAAAAAAATGGTGACTGAAGTATCCTGGTTGAAACTGATAAATTTATTGATTATT
Organism: Megalonaias nervosa; assembly: GCA_016617855.1. Lineage (NCBI taxonomy): Eukaryota > Metazoa > Mollusca > Bivalvia > Unionida > Unionidae > Megalonaias > Megalonaias nervosa. The sequence continues at coordinate 11,362 of JAECUM010009252.1, forward strand.
CCTAAGCATTCTTATGTGTATCATTGCCCACTGTTGTTGAACAGATTATGTGCTATATCGTTCCAATAAACAATAAAAATACAAACTTTTGCTGAAAAGATAGTATCTTCTTTCCAATTCAACTCTTTTACACAAGGGGTTCGATATGAAAAGGATTGCCCAATAATGCGGGCATGCCCCAATGCGAATCTTTCTATTTTCGAATGAAAAACCAGATTGCCTTTTTTCACAAAAGTACCATTACACACTATAGACTGCAATAAACAATCCCTTTATTTTACGTCATCAATTAAATTTATGGTCAGATCACACAGCTTGTTGGGGTGGGCTTCTTTACGTATACGTGGTATGTGAAGCGTCCCAATCAACCGAACACTGTTTTGATCTAATCCCGGTTTGTACCTGGGTTTTTTTTGGGGGGGGCGGGGTTCATACGGACAAGGTATAGATAACATATTTCTTGTTCTATGCAAAACAATTAGAGCGTACAGGTACATGTTTAATGGGCGTTGTGTGGACGATACACATTTACTGGATATTGACCTCAAACTAGACAGACCCCTCCGGTGGCCTACTGATTAGAGAGTCCGCCTCGGATGCGGGAGGTCGCGGGTTCGAACCCTGGCCGAGTCATACTAAAGACTTATAAAAGTGGCACAAACAGCTGCCTCGCTAGGCGCTCGGAATTAAGAGGTTAGTGTTAGGACTGGTCGGCCTGGTGTCAGGATAATGTGACTGGGTGGGACATGATGCTACATGTCTGCGGCATGATGCACCAGTGCTAGACATCACTATAAACTGCCACACTGTATACATCGCAGCGATATGAATGAAATATTGTTAAAGCTGCGTTTAAAATCCAAATCACACACACACACACACACACACACACACACACACACACACATTCAAACTGGAAAAGATTCAGAAACACGTTTACTGGAAAATGGTCTTAAACTGGACACTATCCAGGTACACATTTACTGTGCAATATCCTTAATCTGGACAACATCCAGGGACTCGTTTACTTAGCATTGTCCCCAAACTAGACAATATTTAGGTTCACATTAACTGACCCTTGTCGTTAAACTGGACAATAACCAGGTATACTATCCAGGTACACATTTACTGGCAATGTCGTTCATGTGGACAATATTTCATTTCAGTACAGTGTTTGGTTTCGCCGCCTTCTTCCGATACGTCAATATGGAAACGTTGATTTGCAGTCCTTTCCAAGTGGAAGCTCGTGTTTACCTCATTAAGGTATGGACAATTGACAATCAATAGGATCGTACGTCATAATACAGCTTGCTGCTGCGTTTAATTTGCGTCATATCGACCGCTTTACTAAGAAGGCATTTATATAACAAAATAATCAATAGACTGTGTTTCCTATACTTGCAAGTATTTAATCCACCTGCAGAAAATAGCCTTATTGACTTGTTATTCATGCCAAGGCGTGATTTGTGTTGGGGTAGTTTCGACAATATATCTTTGAAAACTACATATAAGCATTTCTCACATAACTAACGTCATATTTATGCTAAACAAGCCTTATCGTATGTTTCCAATACTGCATTACGTTAAGTGGCCCAGGGTGGCCGAGTGCTCGCATTTACCGGGCTCGGCCAATGTACGTAAGTGAGAAAACTTGCCAGTAGCTTCCCGTGGGTGATGGTTCTTACTGGGTTTTTCAAGGCTTCTTCCTCCACCATTTATACTGGCCGCCACGTATAGCCTATCATGCGCTAAAAAAAAAAATTGCTTTAAACCCAAAGCAACACAACATTATGTCAAAACACTGCATTAAGTCACAAATGACATCTTGACATCATAATACAGAAAGACGTAAATCCCGAGATATTTAAAGACGCCTCAGAATCATTTCACTAAAGTACATTGCGATCTGGTGAATAAAGAGTTTTCGTGCCTTATGTGACAAATAGAACCTCATGATTTTTCTAAATTCAAATACATTTGCTCGAAAGTTGAAACGTGATGAATTATTTCAATCCGTGTGCAATTCATAGCTCGCACAAAAAAATGAGAATTATTCAACTCATTTCATATTTCGTTTAAAAGAACATTTATGTAAGATCTTTTACGTATGTTTCTAACAATAAATCGTATTTGTATTAGTCGCTAGCCAGGTAAGCATTTCATTTTATATATATATATATATATATATATATATATATATATATATATATATATATATATATATATATATATAATGTTATTAAAGTTAAAATGGTAGTTATCGAGCTCTAGCGAGATGAACATATGTATACACTTGTAGTTTTAATTGTTTCACTTTTCTTTAAAAAAAAAACCAAAAACAAAGAAAAACAATATACCTGCCATGAAAAGCAAAACCAATCGAGTCGAATCCTCTTTGGCAGGTAGCCATACTTTATGAGATTCATTAAGTCAATACACCATGCAATCACGGGTGTGGTGTTGAATGGCATCAAAGACCTACATATTTGTAATGACGATGTCCCGATCATGACCTTCTAGTGCTGGTCAGGCTTCGGCATTTACTTGATTTGAAGTAGACGTTAATATTATAAAAATAATTTGTCATGCGTCGTGTTTTAGCTGTATTTCTCATTAGCCTGGTATTTGCTATCAAACATCATGGTAGGTATCGTAGTATATAAAGAGAGATAGATTTAAGACAAACAATTTCCTGACAATCATAATGGAGGCTCCACGTAAATCTTAAGCAGTCCAAGTTTCAGAACAAAAGTATAAATCCAATACAACTGCCAATGTCATGTCATCTCAATAATTTGTATGGTTGTAAAATTTGCAGTTAGCATCAAACAGGAAACCTTTATGAACTAAACAAACTTCAGCATTTTATTGTGAAAAGGGGATTCCAAGAACAAGCGTGTTCGGGGATATGTGCGAGTCTGTGCAAGGGTGTTTATGAATAACGACCGAAATAGATGAAAGTAAACTCCTCTCTTTCTGGAAACTTAGTAGTCTCTCTTCCCCCTGCCCAAAAAGAACCATGTTATCTCGAAAGAGATATTTCTCATTTGTCTACTTATATTTTCTGATGGCATTTGTTCGCTACAGACTGTAAATATTCTCAATATTTAGTGTACGCTTAAAAAGTAAGCGCTAACTACCATCCTCGTAAATTTTATGAGCCAGAAAAGCTTCTTCAACAGACGTCAATATAAGATAAGAATTAAGAAAGCTATTAATGAACAGGAAGATGCTTAGAGATAAATTATAAGTAGTAATTATGATTTGTCTCGATTCCGACTTCTTTATACAGAAATTAATCTCTTTATTCTGTATTCATCAGCAATAACAAAAATTGCCAGCGCATACTTACCAAGTTCTTAGCGTGCCATTGAGTCGCTGAAATCATTTTGATGTGTATTATTTGTAAAAAAAAAAAAACAAAAAAAAAAAAAAGTGTTCCACAATAAACTGACCTACTTACACAATTTGCAACAGCTTTTATTTATTTAGAGACACGTCGCATATGATTTTCACGGGTACATTTGGCCTCACTCTCATCATGAAATCAAACTTGTGGCTCGCTACAGCTGCTGAAACTCATTCGGCTTACCCCGGGCACCCCATGGATTAAATTCTACTTATTGATTTCGCTTTAGTTCATTCCAGTTCATTGTTTTGATATCAAAAGCATATTTTTCCACACTTATTAGTGAAAAGACTTCTATATGTATCCAATATCACTTTTGAAATTTGTAGAATATGTTATAAATATCTTGCTTATGAGACCACACAACATCAAGTATTCTTAGTTATGGGCCACAATACTAATACTTGTGATACAGCGGAACGACCCATATCATACGTGACACGTAAGGATGCATATATACTAGTTTACGTTCTTAGTTCATAGGCATGAAAATAAACTTTGTTATACACGCAACATATATCAAGGTTGAAATAAAATGATATCTTCAAGAAAAGCAAATGTAAACACTATTCCTCGTCGCAGATAAAACATGTCTGTTATTGATTAAGGCTCAGATAGCTGTTTTATATTACTGTGCACAAAGAGAATATCATTTACACTCACTTATAAGTCGAGTCCAGCTGCAATGTGCCACAGATCTGACAGATCATCATGCGAATATAGATTGGGATGTACGCAGTTTGATAGGAGTAATCAATAGAACAAGCAACATGGACCCTACTCTGCCGGCGCATCACGTAACGGCAGATCAGGGGTTATGTTGTTTGCAGTTGATATCGACTCATAAGTGATTACGTACGGTAAATTCTAATTTTGCTTAGAATTAAAGTTTAACAAGACTCGTGAAGCTCCTCATGCAATTTCTTCAACTAAGATCAAGATTTAAAGAAACAGCGCCAACGTCTCAATTACAAACCTAATAAGAACACAATATAACGCGCGCGCGCGCGTGTTGTATGTGTGTCCAGAACTGTTTAAATAATATTTCCAGGAATCACTCAATGCTATATCAGAGCTACAAAAATTCCCAAGAGATGTTATATCTTCCATATTTTTGTTTCTACAGCAATCGTGCATATAGGATATTTGAAAAAATAAGCGTTAGTGCTATTAAGGTTAAGGACACACGGTGTTAATGGTATGGAAAAATGGGAACCAGTCTGGAAATGGTTGAACATAAAATACAGTATATATGGGTTTGGGTGGCCAGGATTGGTTAATAATGTAAGTTATGTTTTAGGAAAAAGAATCTTTTGAGAGCTTATCCTAGTTGTAAGTGAAAAAAAATAGAGACATTGTTTTATTGATGGAATTCCAGTCCTTTAACAGTCTTGAGTTTGGAACACTCATTACTAAAATTAGCACCTGACTCTTTGGTGCGAAATTGAAAGCACATGTTTCAAACACACGCAGGTCCAGAAAATGCCGCGGCTCATACCCTTTCCTCTACACAGAAGCTGACTTCCAGGTTTCATCTATACTGATAAATATAGGTTTGATCATGAGCATTCAGAAACTTTAAGTTATTGAATTTTTAATATCATGGTGTTTGCTATGGGAACTGAATTAGTACCGTGATCCCTTAAGTTCCGCAGTTTTCACAGACTTACTTTTTGGCACGTATGTCGTCTGCTTGAAGGTGAATCTAGCAAAAATGAATTTAACAGCGATGCGGTAAACGTTGCAACATGTGTTAAGTACGGACTGCTTCTTGTATATTTTATATACAGCTCATTTTTGTTCAACTGAAAAGCGGATTGGTGTGTGTGTAAAGGGGGGGGGTCGTGACGTAAACGTGAGACATGCGTGTGCCCCCTGTTAATGATTTGGCGATCGTTATCTAGGGGATGACCTCCCTCGATGTTATTGCCCAGTGTGAATAGATAGATAGAACACTGACGGAGAACTAAGCAAGACTATCGAGAAGAAATAAACAAATACGAGCCCCCTTAAACAATAAAATAAATTTAATTAATTAATACATAAGCTAAAATTGCAATTACAATCCAACCGATTTACATTAATGGAATTTAATAGCAGAGTTCAATTTACGGATTCGTTCATCATAGTAACGAGTGGTGAAAAGAATACAATGTCCACGCCTGACTTGCATCACCTGGCGTCGTTCTCTCTTGAATTTGTGTATTCCACGTCTATTCTATTCTGAACTCTCTATTTGCGGACTTCCCTTTTGGACTGTCCTCGTCGGGTTTCTCGGGAAGGATATAGAAAGCTGTTCCCTTAAATGACAAGATTACGACTAAAGCTACATATGTTCAACCACCTATCCGTATATATAAAATTCTCTTACTTCCGTTATTCAGAGACGTAAATAGCTATCCACACTACATAATGTGACCTTAACGATTAACGGTCCTTACAAATATACTGCATTGGAGGTAAGGTACAATCGTTATCTATAGTTACAAATGACCATTGCAATATACCAAGTCTGACCTAAATTAAACAGTTCATCGTCCCTGTTCCACGCGGCGATTGATTAGCAATCGACACTTGTTCTGTATACAAACGATGCTGCCGCATATATGAGCATACATTACTATACGTCTTCTTACATCTGGCTAGCCAGTTCCGCTCAGTAAGATAAATGCTCGATTACTATTGCATAAGATTAATTAAATTCTAGCTTACACTAACCAATAACCTGCAAGATCATTTGAGCATTACAAAATCATATATAAATACGCAATTATCATTAACTCACGATAAACAATATCATCCTACAGACAAAGAAAATTAGTTCATAAATCCCTATAAAATACCACATTTGAATATTTAGATTATTCATAAATCCCTATGAAATACTACACATTTGCATAAAACCAAACAACAAAATAGAAAATTACATGGAAATTAAAACTGCGTACCTTAATGCTGTTTCTTTTCCACATAATCGTGCGTCCTAGCACTTATAGCCTGTCTTTTCCTTTCAAGACAGCTATCTGGCGTCTCTACTTTGTTAACGAGGGAAAACTCTATCCTCGGGTCTTTCCACAGAAGTCTCAAATTCGACTTCTCGTAAGCAAAATTGGATTAAGAATTCTGATCCAATTCGCTACCTTAAATTCAGATTACTTCCAAAGTGTACGCCTTGATTTTAACTGACCAATCAAAAGCAATTGTTCCTAAATTTTTCCCAAAATAATCATGTCTTTTATTACTTTTTGACAGCTTAGAATATGATGCAATTAGCTTTACTTTGAAGATCAATTATTTGACATGCGGTCCTTTACAAACCGATACGGTCGTAGTTCTAATGTACTCTTTGCTAATATACCATTACGATGACTGGGTCAATTCCACTGAAGCTTAAACGTAGGTCCTTTTATGTTTCACAGATAAAATAAGGGAAATATCAAAGTGAACTTTCTCAAGGACTTTTCTGGCTTGACTATGATCAAATTTTAATGCACAATTTATTCAACTTTAGGATCCGGTACTTCTTCAAAATTCGACACATTACAGTGTGTATGGATTTTTAACGTAGCTTTAACAATTTGAGTCATATCGCTACGATGTCTGCAGTGATGTCCAGCTCTGGGTCATCATGCCGCAAACATGTAGCATGTCCCGTCCAGTCCCATTCTTTTTACCAGGCCGACCTGTCCTAAAACAAACCTCTTAATGTCGAGCGCCAAACGAGGCAGCTGCTAGTACATTTTTATTATAAGTCTTTGGTATGACTCGGTCAGGGTTCCAACCCGCGACCTCCCGCATCCGAGGCGAACGCTCTAACCACTTAGGCCACCGGATCGGTCAAAAGAGGATTAAACCCTGGAATCGTACCTAGATCTGGGACATATGACGTTGTCTTAGCGGAACGCCTTTTGTGAGTAAAATCTGCTTATGTAAATGGGACAGGGTATTCCATAATGTTCGTGCACCAGGGAAAATTCAATTTTTATTTCCTTGGAGTCTGGCATGAAGTTGGAGGAACTCAACATTGTGTCTTCTTTTATGGTAACCGGAATGACTCAAGTTCTGGCTGGCAAATATACATACTAGTTGATAGACTTATCGCTGGAGCATCACAACTTTGCATCTGAACAGACGGGTGAGCAGCTGTTCCCATGTCAATGTCTGTAATATGTACGAGACAATACGAAGTCGTCTGCGATGAACCTGGTAGCCTCTCTCTCTCTCTCTCTCTCTCTCTCATAAATTTTTTCCCTTGCATATGGGTTCCAAACTGTTGAGGCATACTTAAACACTGAACGGACAAAGTTTTTTAAGCTTACGCTTTTGGCCTTTGGTGGACATGTGTTTTGATTCATGAAGGCAAGGGTTGAATTAGCTTTCTAGGGTGGTGATACCTGCAAGTGAATTCCAAGACTGGTTTGTATCGATGATGACTCCAGATACTCTGAATTATTAACACTACCTAGAGTAAGTCCATGGATGGAAAAGTCATACTTTAAGAGATTCCTGCAGTTGGTGATAGTAAGAAGCTCAAACTTGTCTGGATTTAAATCGAACTGTCATGTGCTTTCCCAAAGTCGAAGGTTGGCAAGATCCGTCTTCGGGAAACGTAATCTTATGTTGTTTTATCTTTCAGGTATAAGGGGCAGTCGTCCGTAAAGATGCGATCCCCTGATTGGGCACGATTATAACAGTGATGCATACCAAGAAAAATATGGGATCAAGTATGGCACATTGGGTTCCTCTTTTAATCAACATCGCAGAATGTTAATATCGTGTTATCAAGGAATACTTCTTGTGTTCTGCATAACAGAACATCCCCAGTTAAGGACTGAATGTTGTCCTTTACTCCATAATAGTGAAGTTTTAGTAGAACTGAAAGCTTTTGGGAAAGAGAATGGTGGTCCAATTGTTCATGAGATTTGAGTCCAGCAGTATGAATAGAAAGGATGAACGTAGTTAGTTGTCGTTTGCGGAGGTCATTTTGCTAGTCAGATAAAATGATTTGGTTTTCTAGCTGTGAGATAATGAATTGGGGTGTGTGAATTATATATCCAGTAACTTTGCAGCAGATTGAGGTAATTGGATGAATTTCCTGTCACCTTTTAACAATACCTGGACAACCTGTGCAATTTTCCAGTCATTTGGTACCATACCTTGGCTGATGGTTGCTTAGAGAATGTGGGTGAATGTATTTCACGCGGTTTTGGGACAGGAATATTGTATTAACTAGTGGCTTTGCTAAGATTTGTGTCATTCAAAAGGCTTGGGAACGCCATTCGCGGGTTTTGTGATGGGAGATGTATTAGTAGTAAGGTTAATTCTAAAGACTAGCGTGTTCTTTGTGTCTTCACTGGAGAACACAGAGACGAAATGCGTATTCAGTATATCTGCGTTGGTTGCAATGTCATTAAATGTGACCTCATCTCTCTTAGATGGTGAGAACCAATAACTGTCATTTGTTGTATTTGATATAGTTCATAAAATACTGTAGTCATCGCTACAGATGATGTCATTTATATGTTTGTCGTTCACCTGCTTGCTTTTTCTCAGTCGGCGTATGTCTGGCTTGATTATTCTCTGTGATGCGGTTCTAGTAAGGACACGGGTTTTCAATCTGTATGTACACCATTGTTCGAAGTTGCAACACGTTTCAGTTATGTCAGACTATAAACTGCATTTGTGAATGCTTCATTATATGCATAGGACGCAAACCGAATGCTTCGCAGGTTAGTTATCATCCACAGCTGGACCTTGAGCTTTAAGGGTTAATGTCGCTGCAAGGAGATGTTGAGTCATTCAGAATGACTTCCTGAAGAGTTATGCAAGATAGTTGTTCACACCCTTTTACAAATGGGAATTGATTTATGAAAAAGGGTCTGCGGTATTTGTTACACGGATTGGAAAGTCCACATGTTGGCTAAGTCCATGATCTTTTTAAAAAAAGGTGGAGCGAGCCATTTATACCTTTTAGGTACTGGTGACTGCTGATGATGTTGGGGTCCATGATATGTCAGGTAGATTGAATCGCCGTCTGTTAATGTATAGTAACCTTGGTGCATCTAGGGCACAGATTGTATATTATACGTATAAGCTCCGATGCTTATCCAAGATGTTGTTTGGTTGTCGATAGACTGAACATAAGATGAGATCTTGTTTTGCGCGATTTGACTGCGTGCTAATACATACAGAATCGCCAACAGTATCAAACTTAAAGGCTATCATAACGCCTCCGTACTCATCTGCTCTTTCTTTCCAATAAAGCGTGTAGTCAGAAATCAGGGAGTAGTGCTGCAACATCGAGGACGTTTTGTCTTAAGAAAGACTCGCATACTAGAATAACCTCGTTTCTGCAGGAGTTTACAAAGTTCCTGAAGCTGGTTTAAAGCACATTGCATAATAGTGGTTGGGAGCATCTATCTTAAGTCGGTCATGTGTTTTGCCCTGGAGAAATCAATGCATGGGTGAGTGCTGATGTGTCACTGAGATGACTGGTTAATGTGTGAGGAAGGGTTGCTTCTATCATCCACGAAAGACTCAGAACTTCTATTTGAAAAGTCTGGCATGCCATAAGAACAACAGATCTATGATGTATAAACTTTTTCATGGGCCTCATACACTGGCGAAGATGTGTGTATGCAGGCTACACGGTGCCAAAAAAGAGCAGAGATTGGATGCCGTTACTCATTTCTTCCACGTAACAGCCTTCCGATACATCTGGCAAGGGTATTTGATCTTTCGTTGGCAACGGTTACACTCCATATCAAATATTCTAAGTATGAGAATGGAACTTAAGAAGAGCAAGTGATGCTTCGAACTTCGTAATGTTTATACTTGCTATAAGTCGAGATCAAATGCAAAATGCACAGACCCAGATCTGCTGTTTCACAACGCCCCGGCAGATCTGGGTCTGTACAGTTTGTTAGGATTAGACAGCAAAACAAACAACATAGACTCTGATCTGTAGGCGCATCATGCTACGGCAGATCAGAATCTTTGTTGTTTTCAGTTTGCATCGGCTTATAAGTGAGTGAAACGTTTTGTAGAATACGTCAGCACACATGATTAGGTATATATCGTCATGTCGTGTCTTCGTATCTAGTACTGGCTATTGGTAGCATCTTGGAATACGGTTTGTCTTGTTGGCTTGATGTATATATGTAGTAGTGCTTTACTGACTTATGTGCTCTATGACAATGTGTGAAAGTCATTTACCTTTGTATCTTTTGCTGTATTCGAGTGCAACTTCGAGACTATATTACTATATCAAAAGCTTTTACCATCATTCTTTGTTTTTATCTGTCAGTTCCACTATTATTGCTTAGAAATGCAAAACATTTAAGGGTGAAGCAGTGGCGTCACTGGGGGGGGGGGATGCGGGGAGTGCGGACCGCACTGGGTGACAACATGAGAGGGGATGACACCAAAATGACTGTCTATAAAATTTTCAAATTTTTGTGCAGGAAGGGGAGTTGGGGGTGGGGGGACACCGTGAGTTACCGCACGTGACTGTCTATAAAATTGTTGAATTTTTGTGCAGGAAGGGGGTCCATGGGAGTGACACCATGAGTTACCGCACATGACTGTCTATAAAAATTCTGAATTTTTGTGCAGGAAGGAGGTCCATGGGGGGGGGGGACACCATGAGTTACCGCACTGAGTGACACCAACTCTAGTGACGCCACTGGGTTAAAGTAATTGCTATAAGCAGATGATACGTAACCATTTTTCCTGAAAGCTAAAATTAATTTTCCGAAAACTTATGACTTCAAACGTTCTCGACAAGGAGAATTAATTGATCCTAGTAATTTATCTATCAGAAGCTGGACTCTAGCTGTATATTGAATCCTACAAAGTTACCACGAATATCTATCCACCGACTTCTGACCTGGATGACGGAAAAATTGCACAACCCTCAGGCGCGGCGGCATGCCATAGCAACCTTTCAGTAGTATCTTTGTTGACAGCAAGTCTTTAAAATTACTCTATTCAAAGGCAATATCCATGCAAACAGTGACTTAACCAATTGATTGATTAAAGTCGCCATCTTAGAGGTTTAAAAGTCCAAATGTAGACAAACAAAGAGAGATACCTTGTATGAGGACGCATGTGGGGGAGGGGGAGTAAATGAAGTATCTCCCATTCATAATTAAAACAATCTTTTTTTTTTCTAGTATTGACTGTAACATCTCGTTTTCTATGACGATAAATACAGTATCTTGCGGGTATATAAAATTACCCAAGCTCCACAAGGTATTGGTGCATACAGAATGAGTAAATCTCTTCTCAACGTATGTTGCTGAGTGAAGAACAATTATATATAAAAAAATAACATTCAAAATACAAATAAATTCTTATATGTCCTTTGTCTTTATCCCAACAGAATATATGGGCTTCATTCAGGATATTGGTCACCTAAATTTGAACATTGATATGAGTTTTAAAACACGAGTAAATGGTTAAAAACAATATGTATAAAACATGTATGTGTGTGTTTGTTTGTGTGTGAATCTAAGTAGGTTCACTACAATCACATATTTTAGTATGTATTTGAAACGAAGTCATTTTAGTACCAGTATACTGAAAGGATTCGTACATTTTACGAATTTTAGGACAATAGGTTGATTTTGATTTTGTTTCTTGTTCCAGTCCAGTCAGAGAGTGTAGGCTTCATCACAATATTGGCAACCTTGCCATTCTCTTGTACCTTTGTGTATCCACATGGGATCATGAACATTTTGACTGAATTTTGCATTCTTTGCTTATTTGTGTCTTTTCAACATAGAAAACAGGCATTAATGTCAAGGTATGCCTAGCGTTTGGAAAGGTAACTTCCGTGTCTTATACAAAAATCAAAAATAAAATATCAGCTGCACATCATCAACATTCGCGGTCGAGATATGTAGTTTGTAGTGATATAGCGAACGTCGTTAATTTATCGGAAAAGTGGTTCAGTTAACTGGTTTACATTTTTTAACAGACACATATTTTCGTTGATATCCCGATTATTTACATCACTGCAAACGGCACAAATCAATGTTGCGATAGTATCTGCAAGCACGAAAAGAGTATTTCATCCCTATTTCTATCCTGCTGTTGTTGTTGTTGTGGGTTAAACTCCATTTCGCAACATGCGATATACATAGCGGCCAGTATAACTGGTGGAGGAAGGATTCAGGAAAATCCCGGTAAGAACAACCGACCCATACCGACAATGCACGAGTCCAACATGTATTGCTTCGGCATATATAAAATTGTATAATAAATTTATTGTTGGAAGAAAAGAATATGAACGAATCTTCTTCTTATTATTATTGTAAATTCTACACAAACTGGATTGAGAAAAATGAATTTCATATGCATAGTTACGTACATGTATGTATGTATGTATGTATGTATGTATGGACTCCGGAGCCACATACGCGTCCATCGTTGATGAGACTGCACAACATGTCTTCCTCGGCCCCCGAGAGACTACCAATTGATGTATGTATGTATGTATGTATGTATGTATGTATGTATGTATGTATGTATTTTAATTTATATTAACTTATTATTGCTAACGGTAGATCCAAGTTCCCAACCATTGCATAACAATGTGTCTGTATCTGGTGTAAAAGCATATATATATATATATATATATAGAGAGAGAGAGAGAGAGAGAGAGAGAGAGAGAGAGAGAGAGAGAGAGAGAATGATAGATATATATAATGTGGATGGAAGCACATCGAATATAATTGGTTGTTGTCCTTTTCAGTGCAGATGGAGTTGAGAAAAACTTCGATCTGTTTCACGCAATTAAAATATCAACTTGTATCAACGGTATAAAGTGCAAAGGTAAAGTTAGTCAAATCGTTGAAACGATTAGTCACGCTAAAAGACGGAAGATTTAAACTGAGTTGTACAGCAGGAAATGCTCATTTGAAGTCTCTTAATAATTTGGTGATAGATTTCGCAACCCGGGGCTAAATTCAGATGAAACGTAATCAGGCTTTTGGATGCTGCTGAGTGAATGAGTTAATTCCATCATGTTAATTTTATCACTTGGAGGTTGGTTTTGCTCGTCAATGACGTCATCCAGCTGTATACTGCACCTTTCTATATTCAGAGTAGGATGGCTAAGATATTGATTGGAACTCATTAAAATTGCCTCTTCATTATTTGCGACAGCTGTAAGAAGCCTTGTCGTGTTGTAAGGATTTGATGCAATATAAATTTATTCTTGATCTCATGAAAGAGTTAATACAATAGTCACACTTCAGTCGTTTATCCAACATTAATTATCCTGTTGGGTTCTACACACGTCATCTGAAAGCCCGAGTTTCTATTTCAGAAGCTAGATAACGAATTTGACCGATTTGCATTATTGGAAACAACACTGAATGCACCGACGACGTCACTTTGTCAGCTGTAATGAAAACAATCCAATGCCCCATCACCAAGCAACCCACCACTTCACCCCTAGCAAACAAATATAAATTAAAGATATTTCTTTATTATACATATAACTGTTTTCAATTACTTGATTTGAGAGGTAAATCCAAGCAATTGTATTAAAGAGGGTAGTTACCTTTCATGGCGTAAATTGTACTCATCATAAGCATAGTACGTTTATTTAACACCTTGAACATACAATCCCACATGATTGGCTAGCAGCTTGTCCCCGAATTCTGAACCCCTTTGAGGACATAAATTCATATATTTTACATCAACTTCTATTATTACAAAAATTTAATCAGTCGTTCCCACATACAGGGGACAACACAATTAAATGTAAATATGATCTAACTATGTTCGAGCGAGGGGATTGTTTGCATTCTGTGAAGCGGTTTTATTTAATTTGACAGCAAGTAGAAAAGAGTTCTATTTTGCGGATACTCGAACCAAAACATTTCTTTGGCCAATATAGCTTGAAAATAAAAGCCATTTGAAAGACATACAAAGAAAGATGCTTAACTAGAAGAATAAAAAGAAATAAATGATCGGTGTTCATTCGTAATGGAATAAATAAAACTGATTTCTATTTCACTATGAAGGGATATATATATATATATATATATATATATATATATATATATATATATATATACTGAATTACCATGTGACTGCGTCCATATGTCAGTTGCTGGTTTCAGTTAATTGTATGGATTTATTCCTTACGATTTAAAAACAAAACCGTCAAGAAAGAAATAACAGAAGTCCGTGTTGGAGAAAACAAAAATTAATGGAAGTGACATATATTTAAAAGGATATTAATAAATTTAAATTGCAAACATAAAAATAAACATCGGGAAATCTACCTAGCGTGACAAGGATAACTGTGAGTTGCTGGCAGATTCTGTTCCCAAGGCAATCATCACTCCTTTGTCAGTTGAATTACTTCAAAAAGAAATACAAGATAAAAATCAGCATTGCGAACTAATTCATATATACGTTTGCGGATAGCCAATACTTGGTTTTGTAAGCTTTTAATGTTATTGTGGTTTTGATCAAAGGTTCGAAGTAGCAATATACAATTTAAGATTGCATGTAAAGGTTCGAAGCGGCAATATACAATTTACGATTGCATGTAAAAGGTTCGAAGTGGCAATATACAATTTAAGATTGCATGTAAAAGGTTCGAAGTGGCAATATACAGTTTAAGATTGCATGTAAAGATAATGGCAAGCAGTCCGAACGTGACTATGGTTTTATATAGTCTCATTTAGTGAAACACGGAAGACGAATTTGTGACTGTTGTGCTAGATAGGTATAATCCTGGATGTAAAAAGAAACAAGGAAAAAGGATGCGAAACTCGTGCACGTACAAAATAGAAAAGAATACGCACATGCACAAACTTATTACGAAGCTTAGTTTCGTTCTATTATGGTATCTACGAAATTCTAGTATCATTACTTCCTTTCTTAACCTCATTAGCCCGAAATACACTTACAAGAAATTAGCTAATTCAACCTTTTCCTCTTATTAAATAGACGCTGCTAGAGAACAAATGGCGCCGCTCATTTTGGAACATTCACTGAAGTATACTTGGTATGCAGTAAAGTGGCATAGAATCCACCGATGGCAATTATTAAAGTATATGTTCGGTAAATCGAGAGCAAAATATGGTTTATGCCGCTGGATTTCAAAGTAGGGAAAGCGCGTCATAAAAAGGAGCACCGCTGTGATTTTATCCAAGTGATACTTAACATGTGCAAGGTATGAGGTGCCGTAGCGGACAAAAGCTGGTCTAATCAGAACGTTGCAGTTGAAATTTTAATGTCATATGTCCAGAATTCCAAACCGCTCCGGTGGCCTAGTGGTTAGAGCGTCCGCCTCGGATGCGGGAGGTCGTGGGTTCGATCCTCGGCCGAGTCATACCAAAGACTTACAAAAATGGTACTAACAGCTGCCTCGCTAGGCGCTCAGCATTAAGAGGTTAGTGTTACGACTGGTCGGCCTGGTGTCAGGATAATGTGACTGGGTGGGACATCATGCTACATATCTGCGGCATGATGCCCCAGTGCTAGACATCACTATAAACTGCCACACTGCAGACATCGTAGCGATATGACTGAAAAATTGTTAAAAGCTACGTTAAAAATCCAAATCACACACACTCACACCCAGAATTCCAATTTCACGTGTTGTATCAAAAATACACGATCTAGAAAATGGAACTTTAAGGACATGCAATTTGATCTAACACGTCATATTGGATTTCTCGACATACGACGTCGAAATTTCAACTGCAGCTTTCACATTAGACCAGCTTTTGTTCGATATGGTGCCTCACAATAAGGATAATTAAAAAAACTCAATTCAGACCCTTTCTGTTAGGGTCACGCGTGTTGTTCGTGCAGTTAGATGATTTGCTGAAAACATGCTATTGCATGCATGCATGTTAACATAAAGAAGAAGTCGTTATATTGTTGTCACCGTGAAATATTTGCAGTTGTTCGAAAGGTTTTGTGACGGTCTCGTGAAATAACTTATACATCAACAATGGATCGACTTCGTAACGTAGTACACAGGGGTATTATCTCGTAATCTTACTGCAAAAACAGAAAAAGAAATATAACTCAACTTGAACGATAAGTTTTCTTTATAGACGATGGTGCCACATATCAGATGTCCGATAACAGAAGCTACTATATTACTAATATAAATAAAATTGTAATCACGTTTCGATCTCAATCCCTTGCGTGAAATCTCGAATCTGCTGCGTTAACAACATCTGCTAGTATGATTTTACACATTCTGATTAACGTAACACATGTCAAACATTGTTTTCGAAACTGAAAATCAAAACCCTGTACCTAATACATTGTTACATCACTTGAATTGTATACTTTGACTTTTCAGTTCAGCGTGCTTTCTCATTCATATCGTATGGACTAAATTATAAGCTTTTTATCTGAGGCTATAGACCAGTAATCACTGTCATGACACGAGTATTAAATTCTTCTTTATTTTACGGACTCTTTTATTATACTTCCAAATTTCAGGTCACGCACATCTCACATGGGTTCGAGTAAGGGTCTGAGTTTTTACAAGATGAAAGTCAACAATCCGTCGATTATCTTTACCGCTTTATCTTTGAAGACACGTACTAAATGACTTTCGTTGACTGATAATAACGTTGCCAAATACTCTGACCTTGTACTGATGACGTATATAGACCTAGTCGGACTCTCATCAATCTGCGTATCGTTGGCTTAATTTACTTTTAACAACAGTTGAATATCCATAACTGGCCAGGGTACCATGGGTATTAAACTGTGTA
The DNA here is from genome assembly GCA_016617855.1 of Megalonaias nervosa. NCBI lineage: Eukaryota > Metazoa > Mollusca > Bivalvia > Unionida > Unionidae > Megalonaias > Megalonaias nervosa. Next base: position 28,537 of record JAECUM010009252.1, read on the forward strand.
AGATATTAAACGATACGACTGATGGATATACTATGCCAATATTTGTATATGTAATGCAAATTAGAAAGGATTGTCTAATGTCGATTGGGTTTACGGTGAAACATTCTGTGCAATGACGTCTGCAGACAAAGAATAACAGCATAGCTAGTATTCGAAAATGAATTTGTGTGTGTGTGTGTGTGTGTGTGTGTGTGATTTGGATTTTTAACGTAGCTTTAACAATTTTTCAGTCATATCGCTACGATGTCTGCAGTGTGGCAGTTTATAGTGATGTCAAGCACTGGGGCATCATGCCGCAGACATGTAGCATGTAGCATGATATCCCACCCAGTCACATTATCCTGACACCAGGCCGACCAGTCGTAACACTAACCTCTTAATGCTGAGCGCCAAGCGAGGCAGCTGTTAGTACCATTTTTATAAGTCTTTGGTATGACTCGGCTGGGGAGCGAACCCACGACCTCCCGCATCGGAGGCGGACGCTCTAACCACTAGGCCACCGGAGCGGTTGACTTTAAATCAATTTATATAATCTAATAAATCATTGCTATGCAAACACAAAGCCTTCGACAAAAACTCTTTTCGATATTATATTTGCTTCTGATGTCGCAGACACGGGTTCCAAACATTAGATTTGGCGTGAAAAATGCTTTACAGTTAGCGGTTTCTTTAGCAAAAATTGCAGTGTTGGCTATGAATCTTTTTATAAAGTAGCTTGTTAAGAAACTGACTTCATACAAAGAAACGCGCATTCATTTCTGTAAAATATAATTCTTTCAGATAATATGGGGCCCTGCGAAAAGTGATGCCTTTTATTTATCTGTGTTTCGAGAATTTAAACACTCATACAGGCACGAACACATTATTGAAACTTTGGACGGCAATGTTTCATTTTCGCGGGTAAATGGTTACGCCCTAAGCACGAGACAAAGTCTGAATGCGATTAATAGCTTTACAGGTCAATCCTCAGTTCTTTTCCCACGATATCTGTGCGTTTTTTGTGTATATATAAACTTTCAATAGGGTGAAATAAGCCAGTAAAATGTTGGGAATGGTTTGAGGCCTTGTGCTTAACAAACTCAAAATCAACATGTTTTATTTTGACGTTGTTTTTATCTTTCTGAGGGTTTTATTCTCACACTGATTTCTGCAACACTCGTTTTAAACAGCTACACAAGATTTTGGCTCCAATACAGGTGTGTTAACTGAATGCGGCGTTATATAAATGAATGTAGTAATTTAAGTGGCGTCTAATATGTTAACATAATTGTAACAAAAGAAAATGCACGTTTGTGGGAAATTAAAAAATTGATTTATATTATTCTAGATGGATCAGGTAAGATGAAACCAGTGTCAGCTGCAATTCATATTAAAATCGAATGTTTAGAACAAAGTTTTTACTTTATGTCTAGTGTTACGTATATGTAATTTAAACACTTGTGTGTTAGTTTTAAATTTCTTTTTTATTTTATTTGATTTCATTACATGTTATTGTAATGATAACTTTATTCACTGGATTTGACATTTTCCCAGAAAATTCTGTTCAGTTCTGTTAAATCTGATAAACAAGCATTCGTAGAAACATTGTATTTTTTGGTGACCTAGATTCAGAGCCAGTTTCAGCTCTGTAGTAAACAACCTTTTTTATTTTTTTATTATTGAATCTTTTAGTAAGATTCGCACAGTACAATCGAATTTGTCCATGGCGGACGTGACAGCTGGCATATAATGTTACTACGCCGCTTGAAAGGAAGTGATCACTTGATCCTATCAGGTGATCCGTATTGCGTTTCAGTTAGGGTTAAAACTAACGTATCATAGTGATTTTTGGTCAGTCAGTCGTAATTCATACCTTCGGGCTCAAAGGTATTTTTGTTGTTGCCAGTTTGATTTGAATTTTTCTATTTTTCGGAATTAGTAATTTATTTTCCCTGGAAACTTTATCTAGTGCTCATTAGAATTCTTGAAGAAAGAGATTTACTAAAAATTATTCGGAATTCTAAAGCAGGAATATTATTCTTGGTGATTCAACAAGGAACTGTAGACAGGACAACACAAAACAAGTTATAGAAGACGCCATCGGCTTCCATCTTGGAACTTCAATGGGATTCGAACTTTGATTTAGTTAGAACTTTTTTGTGATAGGACTTATATTTTTAATTATTGGATTAATTTTTGGATTTGATTTATAAACCGTAAATCCTTTTTCATATTTTTACCTTGTTTTTCTAGGGAAATAAAATTTTTTTTTAAAATTTACAAAGCTTGTTGGCTTCACTCATTTCTTTGTTACTTTTGTACGAGCCTAGACACGTAACACTGGTCATAAACTTACACAGGTAAACGATATTTTCTTTAAAATAATGTTGACAGACATGCCAGGTTAAAACTGGTGACTATTCCCAAATATTTGTATCAGTAGTAGCGTCAAAAGTTTGGTATTTAAATCACACGCATCGTTCCAACAGTGAAACCTTTCTTAAAATGGTTTATGTAGTTAATAGTATGGACACATGTGAATGCAAAGAAACCACATGGTTAGTTTTTACATATTCGCTTTCAAAATGATCGCATTAATACAAATCTGAATGTGATATATATGATTGATAATGTTGATACTTCAATCTTTTTGTATCATTCCATGCCCAAATTATACTTGACATAAGGGACCGATATTTCGGGCCGAATCATACGTGATATAGGTGGCGCATAGGGTTAGAATTTTAAAGAAAAAGAAGTTCCCCGAGTTTCATCACTAGTTATACTGGCTATTTAAAAAAGATCCTATATATCTTAGGTATTGTTCAAAGAACCTTTAATTCCCTTTATTTTGGTGTATTATTGATGGGTGTAATATGGGTTATAGAGTATACAGCTTGGCCTTACTCCAGATGTGCACCTTTCAAAAAAGTGCTAGCTCCATTTGGTCATTTTCACTTCCTGAACTTCAGAGCTAAATTGTAAAAAAAGAGCCGATAACTTTTTTTTACATTTTATATATTTCGTAATTCATTCATTGCACTTTCAGAAGATAGTATTGTCTAGTCTGGCAAAATTCAATTTCCCTATCTTAATAGCTGCTAAGGATAGTGTACTTTAGACAAATTCAGGCTGATTTTTGGAGCACAATGGAGCAGTCATTTTAGTTAGCAGTGTGCTAAGATCATTTACAATTTCCAAAAGTACAATATCCAAAGAAATATGAGCCACATTACATCAAAGTAGCATATAGGTATGCCAACATTCTCTCCACTGTGCATGTTTTATATGCAAACAACTTCACCTTACATACATCACTCTCTCAAAAGTACATAATAACTGGTGAGCGCCCCCATAAGGGACCGATATATATGTGATATAAGGGACCGAATCATGTGATAAAAGGGACCAAATCATATGTAATATAAGAGACGGAATCAAATGTAATATAAGGGACCAAATCATACGTGACATAAGGGACGGAATCATATGTAATATAAGAGACTGAATCATAGGTGGCATAAGGGACCGAATCATACGTGATATTAGGGATCCAAGTTCCCTCTATCTTCAGAATAACACAAACATCTACAATAGCGTTATATACTAGTTCTTTTCCATGTAAATGCATGTAGATATATGATACAGTGTCTCTGTATGAGGCTCTAAATTATAAATCCAATGTGAAGCATCCAAGTAAACGAATAGTCTCATTAATCCTTTGTATGTACCCTTTACTTCTCCTGATTATTGTTTGCAGATAAAATGGTAACAAGAATCTCCCTTTGTTTTAAACCAAACAAACAACATCCAAGTTTGCATTTGATAAATATTATCATCCTATTTGAAAACCCTATACTCAATACAATATTTAGATTGACCGCGTTCTGAAGGACCTTCCTATATGTCGATAATACGAAGGATGATCGGAGTCATTCCAAGCGGAAACTCGCGATGAATGGACACAATGTGGACCATTAGTAATCAATAACACAGCTTACCGTTGTATTTCATTTGTGTAATATCGACCTCTTTCTTGATAAAGCATCGCCAAAACCAATAAACAGCTCGTGTTCCCTAGATATTTTGGGATTCAATATCCTTAAATAGCACACAAAAGGTTTATCAGAGGTACAAACGAAAAAACTCTTGATGAATTAGTTATTGCCGTTAAGACGTGAGGTAAGAGTTGAGATCATTTTGGCAGATACGTTGGAAACGACATGTTGGAATTAATATCATTTATACTGTCATACTAGTGTGTACAGAACCATATAAAATATATTCGATATTATCTTATCAAATGACACCTCATGACATCACAAACGTTATAATGATACATAACAGAAAGGCGTTCAAAGGCCTTTCGAAGTCACTGCATATATCTCGTAGTTGTACGCACAGAATAAGTGTCTTTTTGCGTCGTGTAATAAAAGGAAACTTACATTGATATTAGAAGCCATTAACTCGACTTATAAGCGAGTAAAGTGCGGTATATTTTGTCCAGAAAGTGTCTGGAATCACAATAAGAACAAAACATACCGTATATCCCATATTAGCTGCTTCAGTATGTCCTTGGGACCGGCATTTAGATTCAGCTTTCTCTGCATGTTATAGTCTATAACTTGCAAAAGTGTCTTTAAAACCAACAAAAAAAAGAACAAACAATAAACGTACGATCTATACGCAGACAAGTGTACAACGACAATTTGCTCTAAAAGGTCCTAAAATAATCGGATTTTACACAACGGCTCACCACAAGATATATTTTTTATCAGACAGCAACATCAGACTGGTGGAGTTTCAGTAAATACGCAAGGCAAATAGTTTTGCATACTGACAAAAGGTACAATATTGACATAAAAATTTTAAATTCATAAAATAAAGGTTCTGAACAACCAGCTTATACAAGAATTCATAATCGTTTGTACCTTGACGTGAATAGACTGGAAGCATAGAGACTTAAATGTCGACCTAAATGGATATAATCAACATAAACAGACTAATCGTTTGTTTAAGTAGCTGTTCACAGTCTGTTTGATCAGAACACTCCTTGTTGAAGAAAAAAAAAAAATAGTAATGATCCAATTTCTTAAGACTTGGCAAGTAGTTAGCCTAATTCCACAAAAGCATGTAAACTAACCAGATATTATATATCACAAAGTCAGAATAAACTAACCAGATATTATATATATCACAAAGTCAGAATAAACTAACCAGATATTATATATCACAAAGTCAGAATAAACTAACCAGATATTATATATCACAAAGTCAAAATGTCAGTATACTAGTATCGCTCTATGCCAAAACAGTCCGCAATAACAAACACCATAGTGCCGTATAGTATCAGAAGGTACCGCAATAACAGACACCATAGTGCCGTATAGTATCAGAAGGTATCGCAATAACAGGTAGTATAGTGTTGAAATGTACCAGTATAGTCACCAATAACAGAGAGCATAGTGCTGTAATGTACCTGAACAGTAATAACAGACAATATAGTGATGTCACGTACAAAAACAGTCAGCAATAACAGACGATATTGTGATGTAATGTACCAGAACAGTCCGCAATAACAGGCATTATAGTGTTGAAATGTATCAAAATAGTCCGCAATAACAGACAATATAGCGTTGTAATGTACTACAATGGTCCACAAAACAGTAGAGTGATGCAATGTACCAGACAGGCAATAACAGGCATTATAGTGCTGCAATGTACCAGAAAAATCAGCAATAATAAGCAGTATGCTGCTGTAACGTACCAGAAGAGTCTGCAATAACAGGCAGTATGGTGCTGTAACGTACCAGAACAGTCTACAATAACAGGCAATATAGTGCTGTAACATACCAAAACAGTCAGCAATAACAGACAGTATGGTGCTGTAATGTACCAGAACAATCCGCGATAATAGGTAGCATAGCGCTGTAATGTACCAGAAGGAAGGAAAGCTAGTTTCGGTCGAAAATAAGCCGAACAAATTGTGTCTCCTCTACAACTGCAATAAAACAGTAATCGGCAAAAGTGAGCAAGAGCAGTTGCAGACTTCGCAAAGTTGAACCCGTTTAATTCTAATTTTTGAACCCTAATTAAGCTTATTTATAGTTGAAATTCAATGGCATGCACATATTTTGATCTACAGCAGATCACAAATTAGTCAAAATATGACGAGCAATCAATTCAGGTCTGGACAACGGACTCGACCTCAGTTCATTTTATCAACAAAAAAAAACCAAAAAAAAAAAAAAAAACGCTGTGCAACTCTTATTGTGCAATCGATTCAGTTTCTTTTTAACACGGTAAAACAACGTAAACGATGGAAATCATGTAAAATTATCTGTATGCTTTGCATTGAGATCGAAATAGAAAGAGTGCATTCTGTATGCTAATTCGTCCTTACTGCTTTGTCAGTAATTCTGCTCAGTAAAGGAGACCAGAGATCTTCGATTATATCAGCAATGTTAATTACTTTGTTCGCCCGTTCAATCGAGGCAAGAGTCATCGTGGTGTATTTGCTCTTGATAGCGTAAAGTGACGGAATCTAGAATTAACTTTAACTGAAAATAGAAAGTTCCTTTAATGGCATGAAATTACAATCCCGTGATCGATTCATAGCTTATACATAAAGTCTGGAACCCGTTCTATGCTAAATGTTGACATTTTGTACATAAACGTCTTTTGAAACTAAACGTCAAGGAACCATCGTGTCATGCGACACCGTTCCATTTCTAAACCGCATATTGCTATTTTTCTCAGATTCTTTGTTTGCATTACGTTATTTGCATCTTCAAACCGTTCATTACCATTTCCCAATTTTTCTATGCGCATATTTTTATTGTAATTTACAACTTCAAATGGCTGTTGTTTGAAATGCAGCTGTCGCACAGGGAAAATCGGCAAATGTTGGCGTATGCCAGATAGGTCAAGGTATTCGAATATTTGCTTGTCTTTACGGAGAAGAATGAAACTAATACACACATGACTGAGAATAGTATAAATCCATGCGCTGCATAAACATTACCATGGAGACAAGTACAACAACATTAATCCTTTCATACTACCATTATCAGTTGTTGCTATGGGACTTGGCACATGACTATCAAATCTATCCGTAGCGTCGAGGTAAAAATGTTTATTCACGTAACCATACTCAGTAATGTTGGATAACGGAAAAGAAATCTCAGAATGAAACTTTAAGCAGATGTATAAATACAAACATTTTGTCACTGCATGAAACAGAATAATTTAAATGGTGCGTTTTGATAAAAAGCCTGACTTATGAAAAAAGGGTGATATTAAGATTGGTCGAGTCAACTCTGATTAGTTACAGCTGCAGGTAGTAGCGTATAAAGGGGGGATGGGGCGAACGGGGTGGTTGCCCCGGGCGTCAGGGGTCTTTGGGCCTTCATCGTCGCCCCGGGCGCGATTTACCCTTAGAACGCCACTGGCTGTAGGTTTTGCTAGTAGTTCTATACGGATATTTTACATTGCTCATGAGTTGCCGTATCTAACACTATTTGCATGACTTGTACGAACTGAGAAGTCTTAGTTTTTTTTTAGAAATGCACCGTCATTCTGATGTAGCAGTGTCAATAAGGAGCGTAATTTTAAGCGACAAAGCACACTTGATCATTTCGGTGATTACCTCCTTAAATGTAAACGTTAAAATGTCAATGGCTTGGGGGTTGGTCGTATCAACTGTTACATCCGATTGTCGCAAAGGGTCAATAAGATTCCTTATATGGCATTTCGAATTCAATAAATTCGTATCGATTAAAAGGGAAAGATTTTTTTTTTTTTAAATATTTTTTAAATGTAATATTACATACCTCAAAGGAATCTTAATTGATGAAAGTGAATTATTTACATAATGTCCGTAAGCATCAAAAGTTTAAGTTCCGGTGTCGACGGAAATTGTTATACTTTTAAGCAGAAATATCTTCCTCAGATTTTGATTCAGTTACCAAGTCCGCTACCTTTATTTACTACTTTATCCTATTTTCCGGTCCCTGATAAGTGTTTTCTATTGAAAGTTATTATGGTTTTATAAAGAAAACAAAATAAATGTAACTGTTGTTGTTATTGTTGTAGGGTTTGATGCCATTTTTCGGCACAAGATAGGCTATACATGGCGGCCATTATAAATGGTGGAGGAAGAACCCGGGAGAACCCCGGAAAGAACCACCGACCCAGGAGAAGCTACTGGCAAGCTTTCTCACATACCCACATTGGCCGAACCCGAGACTCGAACCCATGCAGACAGAGGTGCGATGGCAGTGATCCGTGACGATGAGTGCTTTAGACCACTTGGCTACTTGGGGCCCCCAAAAAATAAATGTAAGGTGTCCAATAATGATCAAATATGTCTAACGGAATGTCAAAAATATTTTGAGTAGATGAGAAAGTCAAATCTGAGAAATTTACTCAAAACGATTCCGTATATTCCTTGGAATTTCCAGTGCCATATTTATAAAAATGGAATATTCATGTCCCTTGCAGATCAGTTATACATTCAACGTGTTAACAAAGAAAATACACGAAAATAAAAGAGAGTTATACGGAAAAAAGTTGCCCCATGCACGTCCACTAAAATGTACAATACAATAAGGATGCTTTAGGTATCTATACTTTTGATGGGGGGTTACCTCGTATTTGTAAACATTCATCCTAACAGAACTTCATCATAACAAATAACTTGAGTATTTTTAAACATGTATGGACATTGTCGATGACGCCCCCTAGATCTTTATAGCTTTAAAATGTAACTGTCAATTTCATCATCCGAATGAGAAACACTTCTCTAAAGTTGTCATTTATTAACATTTTCGGGAATGAAAATGACAGACAATAACTTAAGGTGTTTGTCTTGCAATCGTCATCACAGATATAATGTGGACCGATTATGCCAGCAAAATATACTTTTGTAGATCTGAAAGTACGAAACAAAATACCGTCTGTCATGTTCTTATCTACATTTTATCCATCTGGAAAAATGAAGACATCAGGCACTTGTCTATTCACTTATCACTCATATAGGGATGAATTTTTAAAATTAAAAATAATCATCTCGACCTTTTGTTATATTTACGTCATCCTACAAGTCCCCGAAAATGTATATACTCATTAAAATATGGTGTGCCTATCTCTATTTTAAAGTTCATTAGGATCAATCAAAATCGGACTTGCACATTTGCTTCATTTTTCAAAGAAATGCGATATTTATCTTTGCAATTCTTCCAAACATGAAATTGGGCGATCTAGTAAGTGGACGTGGCGAGATTTAGACGAAATCTCTATCTGTAACATATTAATCATTCCTATACCCTTTACGGCTTGAAAGACATGTTGTAAATTCCCCGCCATTTCTAATAATAGCTGAATCAGCGAATTTATGTCTTTTATTCTGCGTAGGATAATGCATGACGTACATGACTACGATAATGTTCAAGGCGAAACCAGGCTGATCTTTGAACCCACATACATATATCATTTAAAATGAAGTTCAATACGTGCATGAGGAACAATTATATATTTTTGCGTAAAGATTAAAAATAATGATACTAAACTAAGAAAGAAAATAAATTTGGAAATTTAAGTATACGCTGCATTTGTAGCTTCATGGTTGCGATTTTATATGCAGTTTATTTTATCGAAAACGTTTTTCTTCTTAGCATTTCGACTGTTGTCTTTACACCTGTAAGTGTCTTCACACTGGAACAAGAAAACTGGTTACCTTTAATTTTGTTCTTACATTGTGTGCTGGCAAACTTGATTATGACGATAAGAAACGTAGTTATACTTAAAATTCAGCTGACCCTAGGTCAACAAAAATATCGGAATGGTGATTAAGGCACGGTCATATTTTGGGACACAGCAACCGATACCTAACCCTGCATTCCACCGACCGCCTCTTCACCCTTCAACAGTCCACCCACCCACCCGAAAAAACGATTATCTTGCCATTCAAACCTACCCAGATTGTCCAGTTCGGCCTGTTTGGGCTTATAAGAAGTACTTATGTTTTTCGGTTAGAAAAAAAATAGTGATAACAGCATTCAATGTCGTGACGGTTTCTAAAATTAATCCATATTTCGTAGATCAGTATAGTTTTCGAACTGCAAAACACTATTGCTTTTACCGATTACTCTGTCTGTGTGGCTTCGAATTTCAGACTCGGCCTATGTTAATGTGCGAGAAAGCTTTCCAGTAGCTTCCCGTGGGTCGGCGGTTCTTCCCGAGGTTTTCCCGGGATTCTTCCTCCACCAGTAATACTGACCGCCACGTATAGATTTTCATGTACTGAAAACTGGCGTTAAGTCCACAGCAACAAAACTCTTTAACGTATGCTCTTTTCTCATTGGGTCAAACGCAAGACTTTAAGTTGAGTAGGTTCAAAGTCCGACACGACGATCATGCAACAACGCATACGGTGACATCGGAATGGCTAGAAAACATACTCTACACTCTTTTACAGATTCTTGTGTTCTCTTTTCATTTCTGCGTGTTCCTAGTTCATTATCTTGTCGATCTCTTTACAGTGTATTACATGTACGTAACGAATGACGTATTCGAAATCACATCAGTTCGTTTACATGTTGAGGTTCCAGCAGACACCTCCACTCCCAGCACTATTTTCCCTCCTTGATTCTGATGCATATTGTTGCAAATTATCCATCATTGTTGTTCGTCATGGAGAACCATAAAGCAATCCAATACCTTACTTTGAATTTGCCATTTTGTTGTGAGGGAATGTACCTTTAAAGAATGTCATTTTTGGATGCAATCGACTCGCTTTTTCCATGCTGGAGAATACTCGTTTCTATGAATCATGCAAACAGTTGAAAGAGTTATATTGGAAAATCATATGAAGCACTACACGATTATTAGAGAGAATGCATATATTTAAAAATAACACAACATTATCAGCCTGCAATAACAGATTGTACAGATACTTACATATCTGAAACAATTAGTTGACTTTACATACACGTAGAACCTCGTTCCTGCGTAAATACGGGCTGAAGAGTGCAGGAAAGGATAGTGGAGGCCAAAATTTCTGTAAAAAATCGTGTTACGGTAATCTTTATGAACTCCGTCATGGGGCTATATTACTTATTTCAATTATGATGTGACGAATTGATATAGTAAATACGGTATTCTGATTTCATTTTCCCGGAAAATATTCTTTGCCTTGTTGTTTATCTAGAATTTGCGATAGTTTCTCTCGTTTCCTCTTAATTTTCTTAATACATGTTAGGGACTATGCAATGTATTTTACATTAAGAAGATGTCAGTTCCATTACCGTGACTAGTTCGTAAACACGTAGTGGGATTCATTGATATTGATTCATGTTGTTTCTTAGATTTCTATGGGGGAGGGGTGGTGCTTGCGGGAGGTTGTTGGTGGCTTTTTCTATAGACTGTCTATATTGTATGTGTCTGTCAAGAACAAATCTTGATGCTATTTAGGACATGTGCATACAATGCTTTGCTTTAACGCTTTCTTCCCATAATGCTTGAGTCCCTTTTGTATCCGTCAGTTGGCCCTTCATTAGTACCATGAAAGGGTTACGCGACATAAACAATTAAGACGTTTCGGAGAAATTACAAGCTAATTTAGTTCTACTTCTTGATCAGGTTCATATTTTATCCCAACACAATTCCAATGCTCCACTGAAAAGCAGTTTGGCGCCATGCCCATGTATGTATGTATGTACATACGTACGTATTTATGTATGTCCTCATATACATATGAACCAATTTATATTATGTGGGGGCCCCGAGTGGCCGAGTGGTCTAAAGCGCTGACCGTTACGGATCACTGCCATCTCACCTCTGTCTGCGTGAGTTCGAGTCCAGGCTCGGCTAACGTGGGTACGTGAGAAAGCCCGCCAGTAGCTTCTCGTTGGTCGGTGGTTCTTCCCGGGGTTTTCCAGGGTTCTTCCTCCACCATTAATACTGGCCGCCATGTATAGCCTATCTTGTGCTGAAAAATGGCGTTAAACCCTATAACAACAACAACCTATTATGTGAATGTACATATGTACAAAAACAGTGATTTATGCAAGTTTTATTCCTAGAGAACGGACATTTTTACGACTAATATGTAAAAACCAGGCATAACTGAGAAATTCTCTTAGGCGTCACCACATTGAACCCTTAACTTTTACAAATCTTAGTGTCATAAGGGAGGAAGGGGGCACTTGCCCCTCCCCCTGGATTTCACCTCTAAACATGATTTGACTTACATCCGTAAAACTTAATAGTTGACAACTACATGTTTTCCCCTTACCCCAATAATTCTGCGGGCGACCCTACTATAAGCACATTTTACGTCAGTTTATGACATTTTATTTCCATGGGAACAAATGTTTTGCGGCTAATATGACTAACCGGCATAACCGAGAAACGTGCTAGGCGCTTGACCTTAACCTTTATAAATCTAAGTGTGGCAAGGCATTTGATCGACTATCTGGCTGACAGCCAACAACTCCCAGTGTGACTGTAGTGTTATCATGCACATTCCACCTCCATTTTAACCCACGATTGTGTCTATTCATGCAGAACCACTGGAGTTTTCGTAGAGCTTTTCTTGATTCGTAAATCCATCAATGTGTCAGACACGAGAAGCCCATGCGTACAAATCTAGTGTCTCTATGTCCTATAAGAGCTGGGAAATCGAAGACCATCAACTCTTTTAATATCGGTCATAACTTTCATTTTGCTTCTTTGTTCACGACTCTGGCTTCATTTTTGTTTTCTTCACTTCTGCTGTCAGTCCCTTTTGTATCACGTCTGTCTCTCGTTTCCGTCTTTATTTTTGAGTGAATTGGTTCGTCTGCCTGTTAATGTTTGTCCAGGTGTCTCATATTTTTTGTTTCTTTTGTACTGCTGGCCGCCCCTCTAATAGGTTTCGCTGGTTGTTTTCATTTCACTAATGCAACATGAACCAATAAATATTTTACACAAGTGAATGTTCGGTTACTCCATTAGACATTAAAGAATGTTGTTTCATATATATATATATATATATATATATATATATATATATATATATATATATATATATATATATATATATATAGATACTGACTGTCAAGGAATTGTATGCACAAAGTTTCCGCTATATTCTACTTTTTGTACGTATAATGTGGATCCCGTTGCCGCGTACAACATTGTTTATGGTGTATGTTTTACTTCTGTCTAACGATTGCGATATACTTTTCCTCACTTGGTGGACAAACTTACCGAGGCACGTGCAATCTGCTGGTGGTGAAAGCTCACATACTTCGTGTTTTCGATCCCATATTTCGCCACGTACAAGTAGACTGAGTGCTATTTTTTAAAAGGTTTTTCTTGGGGGTTTTTTTGTTATTGTTTTTGGTTTGTTTTCTTGTTTCTTGTGTTTTTATTTTAGTAAGACTGCATATATGCTTGGTAAGGAGGTTGACTTTATTACAATAACGATCTTTCAGCTGTAAAGGTATGCAATAATTGCAGACGTTCTTTCTTTCTGTCAGTTATGTACAATTTCACATAACACAATGCCTTTAGATCTAATGTAGTAGTCTTAGCTTAACAGTAGCATTGTTTTATGAATTGACAACTAGGGTTGAATTATGTGTTGTACATAGCAAACGATGAGAATCGTTCCAGATTTTTTAATTCCGTGTGATTTTCTAATCCCGAGTGATTATTCTTGATGGAATATAGCTTCATATATGAGCTTGTTTGTCATTTAATTGTATATTCCATCTTATAAGACGAGTCCAACTGCAAACTGCACAGACCCAGATCTGCCGGTGCATTAGTTCTGTGTAATCAGTACAACACTGACAGTGATCTGCAAGCGCATTATGCGATGGCAGATCGGGATCTTTGTTGTTTGTAGTTTGGCTCGACTTACAAGCAAGTAGTCGCTCTTAAGGGAGAAAAATTTTCATAAGCAGGTCTTTTCTTGTGTACGTATACATAACATGTATAGTAGTGTTTGTAGTTAAACACTCGAGTGTGTGATGCATGTATTACATAGTTCAGCTGTGTATACTTGTAGCTGGTTGATAAGTACAGGGTTGATGTTCAACCTTGTCTGTGCAGACTGGAAAGGACTCATATATGGGATTATTCGTTGAGTAAGCATTATTAGAACGAAATACGGCAACTTCATATCCATCGTTGGAAGGTGTATTGTCAAATTGAATGTTCGCGATATAAGTAATATCATGTAAAAACTTCATATACGTTCATGAACGATATATTTCCATATATTCATATCTTTTGTGGATATTGCAATCTCATAGGCTCGTTCCATATGTTCAATATCATAACGTCATATTTTTTATTAAGTCAACACAAAATTTCAATAAACAAAAAGAACATTTAATATCTGTCTAAAATACCATTTAATATCTGTCAACAAGAACGGAACAATTCTCTCTCTCTCTCTCTCCCTCTCTCTCTCTCTCTCTTTATATATATATATATATATATATATATATATATATATATATATATATATATATATATATATATATATATATATATATATATATATAAACTAATGTGCATCTTTAACTGGGCAACATATGGAAAACGTCACAATACCTTGTTTTGATTTCATCATACCAACGAGACAGCAGTATTTATTTAGTGCATGTGAAGACTAATTGTAGAGTTTCTGTATAATCTAAATTGAGTACTAGTCTGGAACTTGATTGTTTTGCTAGGTGATGTCATAAATGTAAATGTTCGAATAGGACCGTACTCACGTAGGTCTATGCTGTGATGCAGACAGATATAATTACATAAAGACACACATAAACTCGATTAGCACGATATGCCTTCCTATAGAATCAAATTGGACGAGACATGGTTTGCCCTATGTGGGTTGAGTTGGCTTCGTTTATTTGCATATCGGGAGATCCTGTGTCTGGCTTTATTGTCTTCCCTTTCAAAATCAAATGAAAACCACTTGTTATTCATGACGAGTGCGTTTACAACTAACGTAGTTATGTCAGTTATGAGCGCACAGACAGCTAATTTAGTCCCCACTAAACCTAACTTTGGTGTTTTGCAACAATACGATTCTTTCGTGGTAAGACCAAAAACAAATTCCCTTACTTGATATACATAATCTATCTGTGAGTAAACATTTAACAAATGAAAATGGTGCCCTGCGAGACTCGTTTTTTTTTTTTTAAAAGAAATTATCTTGAACGCCCAAAATCAAAAGCTGGCACGGTGAGATCTCCCCGTTTACGTCATGTACTTGGTACGTGTGTGGCGATTCAATGAAAATGGTTTAGGTTCACGTTCCCAGTTGCAGACAACTGGCTCATGTGCAGACTTCTGGCGAAAAGACCAAAATATCTAAACATTTTTAAATATTCTTTCGGTAGTGATTTTCAGCCAATCAGCGATTGTCATTTGTTTAACCTCACTCGATCTAGCGTCGTCAGGTAAACGAGTTCCAGTCAATACATACATGATCTAAAGTTTTCTTAGGTGAATTCCAGTTAATATATACATGATTTAAAGTCATGTTAGGTCTAAATTCCTTTTAGGCGAGTTCTAGTTAATGAATACGTGATCTTAGGCGAGATCCAATCAATACAAACATGATCTAAAGTCTTCTTAGGCGAGTTCCTGTCAATATTTACATGGTATAATGTCTTCTTAGACGAGTTCCAGTCAATGCATATATATATATATATATATATATATATATATATATATATATATATATATATATATATAAAATCTACGATCGTATTAAGTGAGTTTCAGTCACTAATACAAGATCTAAAGTGAGTTCCAGTCGATACACATATGCTAAGGTCATAATAGGTGAGTTCCAGTGTGTTTACACACACACACACACACACACACACACACACACACACACACACACACGTCTTATTAGGCGAGTTCCATTCAATACATTGTGATGTAAAGCAGGGGTGGAAAAAATACATCCTACAGGCCGGATCTGGCCTGTGACCTGGTTTTATCCGTTAATTTACGGTTTGGCTTTAAAAATCGCTCATATGGCCCACCCCCAATGAGGAAATTATGCATGCCTGATCAAATATTTTATTCACCCCCAATGCACATTTGTCTCTCATCCGAGAGAACTCAAATATATAAATACAAAGGCAATAGAAAGGCATCAACCCCATTGACTTCCAAAATGAATAAACATGCCGACAATGTAATTTTTCTGTTGGCTCAAAAAGTTCGTAATGATCCCCCAACATTACCTATTACAAACTCAGCTAAATATATAATATTTCCGATTCATGATAGATTCGTAACTTCTTCTAGCTTAAAGCAAAATCCCCCAAATTTGATCTTTTGTTTCTCTGCATACATAAATAACTTTAAAGTCCTCAATTTAAAACAATACGAATACACATTTTGATTTTGTTTGACTTCGCGTTTTGTGAAAGCTCATTCATTTTGTAAAATGCGGTCTAGGGTAAATTCGAGACACGAGTACCTAAGTATGTTTTGTTATTAATCTATTCTCATATCTACTATCAAGCAAACCTATCGTGACCTCAATGGGTAAGGCTGTACTTTAATCTATAGCGTGTACTTTTAAGGGGTAGTTTATCTTCAACTTCGGATTCATTTGGCAAGTAATGAATAATTGAGACAATTGTATGGTCAATGATTTTGAAACGAATACCGAGGTATTCGTGGCATTATCTATTCAAAATTTTACTTTGGTTAAACGCAAAATGGCTGTAATGACGTAAGTAGAGAAAAATACGTACTCACAGTCGTTACGAATGAAACGGCACTTAAAATAGAAATAACAACACAAAGCGTATCGCTTACGCTAGTTGTTTAAAAACCAATAGGTTATATAACATTCCGTCGCTATATTACTTTTTCTATTCAACTTTAGTACGTAGCCGTTTGCAGTGCAAACTGATACAAGGAACAAGGCACTACTCCTTTATGTTTTGTTTTTCTCGTTTTTTTTTGCGTGGGAAAGAATATGTTTCCTTCACAATTCAGCAAGTCTGCACCACACAATCGTTTTCAACGGCCATTAACCTCTGACATTAAATAGTGTTTTGCCACTTGATAGATAGTTAGATAGACAGACAAATAGACAGATAGATAGTTTTTAAAAAAGTAGTTTTGTCACCCTCATTGCACATTTCTCAGCTATATAAAATATGCCACAGATTTATACTTGTTCTGTCTAACCTCTCTCGTGGACAGCATATTTAAAAAAAAAAAACTGCAAGTATAGATGTATTTATTTGCATTGTGAAACACGCAAATAGTTATCACCGTGCATTCATAATGTCAATTTTTTTCAATAGTAACTTTCCTAAACTATACCAGTACGATCTTTGTAGTTACTGTCCCAATCTCAGAATGCAGGTAATATGCAAGTTTGCTACAACGTAGTGTAACGGATGTTGCCAAGGACTACATGCATGTTATAACCAAGGCTAATTTTATATGGTTTGCTTTGACAGAATGATACTAGCTGATGTATCAGTTTATATGGCAAAATAAGGTTTTGCTTAAACGATTTGTGCCCGTGCTTGATAGATTTTTGTATGCATGAATGTTTGCAGCAACAAAAAAATGTGTCAAATAAAAGACCCAAACCATCTTAAATGTTTATAGTGTTAGCACACCCTCCCGTTTGTTTGTACCCCACGACCACCACCCCAACCGATCTTAAAAACGAAGAGCATCAAAGATATAAAATGCATAAAACAAAGTCATTTCATTCATTGATTTATAGTTTTAACCTGATTCTTGCGAGGTCCCTAACACTGTCGGATTAGTGGCGTTTCAATGCAACCGGAAGCTCTCGATGTCAACAAGCAAACAGACCTCTCTGTCCATTTTTGGTTTCAAGAATATAATATATTTTTAATAAAAACGGTGTCGTCTACGTCCAATTTTGTAATGTCTGGTTTTACTTCTTCTAAAACAAACGGAACAAAGAAATAGGAAGCACACTTCTGTACACAAATTCGGTCAGTTTGTGCTAAACATTCACGCTCTATATGAATATAATGAACGGAATGTTTGTTTCAGAATATATTAAGCAATTCTTACACCAGAAACATTATCTGTTATTTCAAAGTTAAGATTTTTTAGTAGAAAAATCCAGAAATTAATGAGAAAGGGGATATTATAATCGAGGGAAAAAAAGCAAACGCAGGGAGTGTAAATCTTATTTTTTTCAGGCAAGGTTTGATATCACATCTTGAAACTAATTTACGTCAATGTAGATATAAAATATATGTTTTGTTAATGGTATAATTAAACCATTTTTTAAAAATCCCACATATAACAGCCTTATAAAGTAAGATTACACATCGGAAATGGGACTTTTAATGTATATCGCGCCTTGGCGTTTTGGCACTTGACGCCCAACGCCATTATCTTACTCATAGATTATATCCATGACGTAAAACGCACCCTTGTACCGAAATCACGCACGCATAATATTTATGAATACGGCATTTAAAGAAGGACAGCTAATGTAATACAACGAAGAATGTGAACAAAATTAATAATGCAACTCCCCAGCTATGTTATCTTTCCAGGGAGCATATGAATGACCGTATATACTCACTTATAAGAAGAATCCAACTGCAAACTGTACAAACCCAGATATACCGTCGCATAATGCGCTGTCAGTTTTGGGTCTGTGCAGTTCGTTAGAAATAATCTGTAGAACGATCTGCAGGCGCATTATGCAACGGCAGATCTAGATCTTTGTTGTTTGCAGTTTTACTCTAGATATAAGCAAGTATAGACGGTATCTTTAAATTGAAACGCATGCCCCGTAAGTATTGATTGAAGCTTTAATATCTTCACGCAATCGTAATGACGCAAATCTTTATATGCCATTTAAATGGTTTCATATTTAAAAGCAATTACGGTCAATCTGCCTTTTCTTGAGAGTATGGCCTTATTAGCAAAGACAAGGCGCAGGACACATTTACGGCTGAACAAAATCCATCTCAACAGCAGTATATAAAAATTATATGACTTTCAATGTCTTGTCCTTAGTAAACATTTTATTTTTGGGAGTCGCGGTAGCTCAGTTTGGAGAGCGTCGGACTCGTAATTCGAGGGTCACGGGTTCGATATTTCCCTTCCCCATGCCAGCACGGGTTGGGCGCCTTAGCGTGTCCCTGGGAAAGGCACATAGCATATAGCTAACAACATGTTAAAAGTGCCGTTAAACAAACTATATTGCACGATTAAATAACTTACTTATGTTTAATTTAGTCATTTATCCACTCTATCTTTCGTTATCGCAGTGCTTAACGATGAAAAAGGCTGGAATTTTATTAACTTTCCCGACAGTGAGTGTTTGCGTTCATCCTAACATACGTGCGTAATGTCGCTTATGTCTTTCTAAATTAAAAAATAGATATTAAAACGTATAGTATGATTGTTGAGGTCTATAGATGTGAACTACTGTGTAAGAATTTCGATTTCTCCCCCTGATTCGGTGGTGAAAGGTGAGGTGGTGACCGTCTTATCGTAAATAATGTCCTGTGGTGGACTGAGGTCTACATTTTCGCCTAAGACGCGTGCCATAAATGGAATGCCTAAATTATTTCTTTGGGACTAGACTTGGGGCGGACGTGTTAGCGTAGGGTCAGGGTCAAGTCTTAAAAATCAGCATCATATAAAAACGCATACATTTACACAGTATGTAAGGACTCTAAAAAATGCTATCACGTAGATAGACCAAGAGGATTTTCGATTGGTGAAGAGACTCACGGACATTTTATATTTATTTAAAATGTATTTACGCACGGAAATGAAATCGGACCTATTCTAACATGTGCAATTCTGTGTGTGTGTGTGTGTGTGTGTGTGTGTGTGTGTATTTTTAACGTAGCTTCAACAATTTTAATATACCTCTACGATCTACAGAGTGGCAGTTTATAGTGATGTCTAGCACTAGGGCAGACATGTAGCATCATGTCCAACCCAGTCACATTATCCTGACACTACTAGGCCGACTAGTCAAGACACTCACCTCTTAATGCTTAGCGCCAAGCAAGGCAGCTGTAAGTACAATTTATTTTTAAATCTTTGGTATGACTCGGCCGGCGTTCGAACCCGCGACCTCCCGAATTCGAGGCGAACGCTCTAACTACTTAAGGCCACCACCTAATTAAACAATACAATTTTGATATTATACACAAGGGGGCCCCGAGTGGCCGAGTGGTCTAAAGCGCTGACCGTTACGGATCACTGCCATCTCACCTCTGTCTGCGCGAGTTCGAGTCCAGGCTCGGCTAACGTGGGTACGTGAGAAAGCCTGCCAGTAGCTTCTCGTGGGTCGGTGGTTCTTCCCAGGATTTTCCAGGGTTCTTCCTCCACCATTAATACTAGCCGCCATGTATAGCCTATCTTGTGCTGAAAAATGGCGTTAAACCCTATAACAACAACAAAAATATTATGCACATTTGGGTTAAACAAACAATTAGAAACTAATCTCTATAAAAAGTCTATGTGTGAACTAATTACGTTGTTTGTTTCAGTTCGAAATGAACTATTACAAGCTTCCACACGTTTGCTATTCCACGATACATAATATCTTGCGCAAATAACAATCATGGGTCATAAGAGAATCCTGTTAACAATACTGTTTACTTAATGGATATGAAATTCTGACTCGTTGTCGACGTCATGAAGTTATCATATTCACTTATGAAATTGAAATCTTTACAAAGACATGTATAAAAACATATCATTCCACAACGGATAATCAGTTGTGCTAAAAAGGCCAATTATATAGCGAGCATGAAATTATGAAATACACGGTTCAACAACGGCTAAGAATTCACCCTATTTTATTGTAATAAGGTCTACACAATCCCATATACAACATTTCTTTCCTGTCTGCAAAGGACACGACAGGAAGTTGACTTCCGTGAAAGCACTAACTGAAGCATACAACAATGACAATCAGGTTAAATCAGATCTCCGCTGTCCTACGTGAAGATCTGACGACGTCCGCTTAAAGGTCATATTCTGATGACCTTTGAATTAACCAATGGAAATGCAGATTTCAATAATCTGAAAGTGACTCAAATCGTTCGATACGCATTCATGCTCGTCATCCACACTGTTCTGTCTCCAAACACGAAGTTATAAGGCCTCATCTGTTTGGTTGATAAAATTAACGATTATGGTAATAATATAGGTTACCAGAACATGACCCCTAAGTGGTTGCTGTCAGATCTTCATGTATAACAGTGGAGATCTGATTTTAATCAGACTGACAACAATGACCCCTCCAGACATTGAGCCGAGGTAAAACACTACTGGTTCCAACCACTTTAACTGGAGGTCAGCTAGAATATACACAAGTGAACCGCATCATGTGTGAACCATAAACACTAGTACAATTGCACGGTACAAGCTATGTATGCTTACACAAGAAAACACCCGATTAAATATTAAACTTTTCTTCATTAGGATAAACTCCGAGTCATGAACTGTTCTCCATTAAGACAAATTCCGAGTCATTTAACGTAGCAAACCACTGTATCTACTAAACACGGATGATAGAAAGAAAAGACCAACCTCTTTAGGGCCCCTGGTAGCCAAGCGGTCTAAAGCCCTCGTCTTTATTGATCACTGCCATCTCACATCTGTCGACGTGGGTTCGAGTCTCGAGCTCGGCCAATGAGGATATGTGAAAACGTTTGCCAATAGGTTCCATGGGTCGGTGGTTCTTACCCGGGTTTCCTCTGGTTCTTCCTCCACCAGTTATACTGGCCGGCATGTATAGCCTATCGTGTGCTGAGAAATGGAGTTAAACCAACAACAACAACATCTGAAGGGTTGATATCATGAAGAAGACAGCTTCCTGGCGAGGTACTAGTGCAATGTAACTATAGAAATTGTACGTGGTCGAAATCATAGAAGGAAAATAGCTCCCAAACACTGGCACTTTCAACGTGCCGCAGCAAGTCGATCTACCAAGTGAGTAAAACTGGTGCAATGGTTGGAAAGAAGTAAAACATACACCATGTAGCCCATAATATATTTACATCAAAAATATTACAATAGCAACTTTTTGCATGCAATTCCTTGACAACTGATATACATATAAGTATGACTACGGGGGGGGGGGGGGCACGACATCGTGTGGTCGGATCTTTCTAAAAAGGTGGGGATAAACATAGGTTACAAAACACAACCCTCAAAATGCAGAAATGTGCAACTACGCTACAAAATCATATATTACCAATAAGCTTATTACTTTCCATTATCTGCATCATAGTTATTCCTTTCTTTAAATCAAAACCCCAATACTTAAATAAGGAATCTAATTCGACATAGATTGACATGCCTATTCGTTTAAATATTTCGAACGTTTTAACTTATCTATCCAAATCTATCCAAATCTACTAAGAGATCAGGCAGTGGGCGACTAGCGATGTAGTACATAATGTAAACCAATGTCTTGCAAAATTTCTATCTAAATCGCTACTGGACATGTGCTGATATATCAAGCTACATTTAAGGAATGCCAGATCATTTTCCCACGCTACTGATCGACATGGCCATGATGGCGCCCGCTTAATATGCAAGTGAAATCCCGCTGACTGGAATACTGTCCTCTCATTGGTTAAAAGAAAATGACGTCCTGCATTTGTTTAAAACTTATTTTCAGTTGGCCAATGAGAAGGGAGTATTCCATTCAGCGCGTTGTTCTTGCATATTAAGCCGGCGCGATCATGGCCATATCGAACAGTAGCGTGGGAAAATGGTCTGGCATTCCTTAAAGGTATTATAGTAAGCCAAACTTCGGATACGCATTCAAAGACGAATGCCTGAGCTAAATATCGGTACCAAATTTATTAAGCTACGCGAAATGTAGCTTGAACTATCAGCGTTTATTCTTAAATAGGTCGCGCGAGAAAGGAGAGAAATGTCCTCCCTTGTAGTTATTATATAGTACATGTATGACAGGTAAATTGTAAGCAACAATACGAGCCCCTGTGGCGAGTATGACCAGATTGTACCTCTGGCGGAGACCCGGATGTAGACTTATGACGTCATAGCCATCTTTTCCTAAAGCGCGAATGGCTTGACCAATATGACCTCGTAATCTGATCTTTCATAGCCATAGTCATTTAGGTCAAGTCCGTCAGAGACCAAAACATGATGCTGTGCTTGCATTGCGCATGCCTGAGTATTCCTCTATACCATGTATATAAGGTATATGTAATGCTTTATGGACATTTCGGAAGAACCAGGACTTATAGTAATCTCGATATAAAGGGTAAACCACCAAGATCAACCTCTTAATCTATGTTAAAACTACATTTAAAAAAACAAAACAAAACCCAATGGCATCTTCCCAAAGAGAGTAAAGCTTAATGAAGACCAATTATGGCCCAAGTGAGAGGAGATTCTTTTATAAAACGTATGAAAATGGATAGGTTAAGTATCGTTAGGTACAGAAAAGTGTGAACTTACACAGAAGCTAAAAATTAAAAAAAAAAAATAGTTGAAATTGGGCAAGGGTCTGCAAAACTTTAATTTTCCACACAAAAATAAAATAAACCAAACACTCGTAATATTTTTTATTTTGTAATTTATATTTCTTTAGAGATATCTTTATCTTTTCGATTTTTTTAAACTTGAGATATACATAACTTGGTTTAGCTATATTCAGATTAAAACCAGAGTAGTAGGGTCATTACCTTTGACCCTGATGTTTTCTCTAATTGGACCTTGATCGAACTGTGAAATTTATTTGTTTAGCCACCTTTGTTACATGTTCAGTATGTCATACAATTAATGGATTCTGATTTGAACCACGTTTGACCATTTTAATTCGTTCCACATTTTTACTGGGCTTTATCCCCAGAATAAATAAGCTAAGATTTGGTTCATTTTGTTTATTTGCCCGCATTCAATAAATAATTTGTGTACCTCATTTAGATACACCTTGACGGATATTCAACGTGAAAACCATTGTCGAACTTTGAAATAATTCAATATGGTCGACCTACAATGTCTAGGATCTTAATTTTAAAAAATGGCATTTACTTTGCGTACTATCGAGAAGGTATAGAAAATTCAAATCGATAGATTGGTTCACCTGACGTGTTTAGTATTCAGTCTCCCTCGATTGTACACAAAAGCCCAAGACAACATAAATAGTAATATTGATTTCGCTTTGCGTGAAGTTGGGAGATGATATTAAATTGAAGATGTTTCTGCGGCAGAGTTTTAAATGATAAATTTGCTTGCATGTTTATGGAAATAATTCATCCTTGAATTGGTAACGGATAAACTTTACTTCATACATGCAGATGTTATAAAATTTACATGGATCGCGTGAGAGATATCGAGTTCCACTGCATAAATATGGCGGCTTAAAACAGGACGATACCCCAAATGGCCTCGCTCTTTACTCAGTATGTTATAACCACAACATTCAAATTATTGGATGTATAATGCAAAAATAATAACAAATAACGAACACATATTTTCTTAAAACTGAATTACGGTCCGCATTTTAGCAGGAGGTGTAATGTTAGTTAAAAGTTGTCAGTTTCTCTTGCAAAGGACCCTTTTGCGCGTACCATGCAACACACACGCAATTCTACTTACGTTATTTGCGAAGTTCAGTTTCATTTAAGATCAATGACATTGAAAACCCATGGCACTAATTGTAAGATTACAACTAACATATTAATCCGGGGAGTGACATAAACCGACAAAGAAACATAAATGAAGGCCATGTTAATCATTGGATATTTTGACCAATATCACTGACTTGAACATATATGATTAGACACTTGACCTGATTTGCTGTATACAAGAAATGATTTTATTACGACATATATGCTTTATTTCTCACTGTCCTCATTAAATTATGATTCCTGCGCAACTATATCAACAACTATGGTAAAATGAGCTGTTAAAACAAAATTCAGCTGTCAGAATGATTTGAATTTCGTTTACAATGCGTTGCATTTATACGTATATTCTTATAAATAAATTAGGGCATTGAAATCGGGTATCAAGAGAACTGTACTTGCGAGAACGATAAGCTCTGGAAGGCCACCAGACCGCTTCAGTGGCCTAAGTGGTTAGAGCGTCCGCCTCGGATGCTGGAGGTCGCGGGTTCGAACCCCAGCTGAGTCATACCGAAGACTTATAAAAATGGTACTAACAGCTGCCTCGCTT
>JAECUM010009253.1:0-44511 GCA_016617855.1 Megalonaias nervosa
CATAATAACATATATTGTGATAATAGACCTGACATGAATTTTTTCTTGACCCAGTTTTGTACCAGTTAAGGTGCAGAGTATTCAATAATCAGGACTGAATTGACTTTGGTTAAACTATATTAGTATTAAATTTTAGAACAACAATTAATGTTAAAATTAAGATGAATAAATGCACCTACATGACCACTTGGACATTAAGGCAATGTTGATGTGCCTTTTGCTATTCATAATTCATCCATGTCATTATTTTTATTGTTTTTATTGGTTGTCAATTCATCATCCATCCACCATTCATATTTTCAGTTCTTCAGGAAAATTCATGATATTGATCATACCATGCATATACAAAGCTTTCTATAAATGAATACTTTGACAAAATCATTCAGACTTATAACAGACATTTTGGTAATGTAAAGGGTGAAAAGGATTCTGTCTTTTGATTTTTTATTTATTCACCAGTATGTAAAACAGGAATATATCTATGAATTGGTCCGTCTGTTTATCAGTCCATAACAAATTTGCATAAACAACATAACGCACAGACCATGTAAGATATTTGAACCATGTAAGACATTTGAACCATGTGAGATATTGAATGAAAGTTGCTACACAATATCAAGCATTAGCTGCATCGAGGTGACTGTTGATACTTTTTATTATACCATGAAAAGAAGTGCTATTTATATAGTATATAAATTGAGAGTACTGGACCCTAGGGTATTGTCATAGATAGTTTATAAACTGGGAGTGCTGGACCCTAGAGTACTGTCAAAGATAGTTCATGAACTGAGAGTGCTGGACCCTAGGGTACTGTCATAGATAGTTTATGAACTGGGAGTGTTGGACAATAGGGTACTATCATAGGTAGTTTATAAACTGTGAGTACTGGACCATAGGGTACTGTCATAAAGTAGTTTATGAACTGAGAGTGCTGACCATAGGGTATTGTCATAGGTAGTTTTTGAACTGAGAGTGCTGACCATAGGTTACTGTTATAGGTAGTTTATGAACTGAGACTACTGGACCATAGGGTACTGTCATAAAGTAGTTTATGAACTCATAGAGGTGGTTATATTGTTTCAACCATTCAAGCAACTACTATTTGTTGTCAGCATATTTGTGTTCTTTTGTATTCTTTATCTTCACAAAACCAAAAAAATTGATAATTCCAAAATTTAAACCACTGTATATTTTTGTATCACCTGTTAAGTGTAATACATTTTGTGGCATGAATTGTGTTGCCACCCAGGTATCATGATAAACCATGATCATGACCAAGCAGCTGATGCCATCTTGATTTTTTTATTTTTTTATTTTTATTCTTTTCTTGAGTTCTATGAATGTTACCTATAGAGAAAATCTTCAAAATGTACAATTGTCATGCTCTTTGTAAAATAATATGATTCGATTGAAAATCTGTTTCTGCAGTCAAATTTGATTGAACTGAAATCCAGATAGATTGTCCAAAATTATCAACTGCATTACCTCCCATCAAAAAGGCTTGGTTTACTGTTATGTTTTGTGTTATTCTAGAACAAGTCAACCACCCACTGTTGTAGAAGTTCATTGATTGCATGGTCATTTCAAGTAAAATTTATAGATTTTGTTTAGTCACAAATTATGATCAAAATCAGAATTATGTCTTATTTGTAATTATCAAAAACAGAAAAAGGTCTTTAATTACTAAATTATGAAAGATGCAGAAACTAGGGCTCTACTAATTATTCAGTGTCAAACCAGGAAGTGTTATGAGGACTTTTTGAATTTGCTCATGATTTGTTGTGGGGATTATTCAGTGACAAAGCAAGAAGTATTATGAGAACTTTTGATTTTGCCCACCATTTGTTGTGAGGATTATTCAGCAACAAACCAAGAAGTGTTATGAGGACTTTCTGGTTAGGCCCACCATTTGTTCTGTGTGGGATTTTTTTTCCCAAGCGTATTGCAGTATGTGATAATCACAAATCCTTCTAAACACTGAAAATAGGATTTAGACCTTTCA
The DNA here is from genome assembly GCA_016617855.1 of Megalonaias nervosa. Taxonomy (NCBI): domain Eukaryota; kingdom Metazoa; phylum Mollusca; class Bivalvia; order Unionida; family Unionidae; genus Megalonaias; species Megalonaias nervosa. The sequence continues at coordinate 2,003 of JAECUM010009253.1, forward strand.
TTGGGGCATTCATTAGGGGGAAATGAGCAAGGAAGAATGAAGTATAGATGAAAATATGGAAAAATAAATCATTGTATGCTACAGGAATTTAAATTACAAACTCATATCTTTATTAAACCTTTGTATAATAGATTTATAATGGACAGCAGCAAGTAGTGTAGTGGGTAATGCAGGGTGAAATGTAATGTTTGGAGATAAAGAATTGCAATTAAAGAGGGAGGAGTCCTACATATAACATTTTACTTATTTATCAGAGTTATTGTTGATACATTTGACAAGAAATAAGGGACCTGGTGTATTTTTTATCTGTGTGTCTTTTTTAAACATAAAAGTTAGAAAATAGGACAAGATTAAACTTAGATTTGAATGTGAATTATTTTTATCATTGTTTTCTAAGAATGTCATTGCTTGTGTTCCATTTTTCTATCAATCTGTTTATGAGCATATTGGCTGTAGGGGTAGCATCATTTGTTTTGCTTCCTAAATTCAACAGGAGTACTGTTTATTTCAAAACCTTCACAGATTCCCTATACTATATAATCTCCATGTTAGTGAGTTCTTTCTTTTAGTGATATGTCCCTTCTGCATGCATATCAGGAGCTGGTAATCCCATTTTTGAGGGTCATACTTTCGAACACAGTGTATCTGTGCAATATAAATTTATAAGAACAAGCAATATGGGGTTTTCAGGTATGGAAGATTAAAGAATAAGTTTAAGCCAAGACCTCCATATATGATCAGGTATGGAAGATTAAAGGATAAGTTTAAGCAGAGACCTCCATATTTGATCCTTCCATGAAGAGTTGTCTTCATGACTGTTTACTAAAAGTAAGGATTTTGTTTTGCAGAATCTTTATGGTCACCTGTAGGATCTAAATGCATAACATAATTAATTGCTTTTTTGTCTCCACTGAGAAACTAAAAAGGTATGACATCTGCTGGCAGTCATGGCAGATGTAACATGCTTCAACCATGAGAAAGTTTTTTTCTGATATAAATATAAATAAGTTAATGTTAAAATTAAATTTGACTGAAATTACAATCTTGATACTGTTACGTGAATCAAATTGTCCCTAGATAAAAGGAATGAAGAACTGAAAATATATTAGCATGCACATATATGTAAATGGAATGAAATTGTCCCTAGATAAAAGGAAAGAAGAACTGAAAATATATTAGCCTGCACATATATGTAAATGGAATGAAATTGTCCCTAGATAACAGGAATGAAGAACTGTAAATATATTAGCATGCACATATATGTAAATGGAATCAAATTGTCCTTAGATAACAGGAATGAAGAACTGAAAATATATTAGCATGCACATACATGTAAATGGAATGAAATTGTCCCTAGATAAAAGGAATGAAGAACTGAAAATATATTAGCATGCACATATATGTAAATGGAATGAAATTGTCCCTAGATAAAAGGAATGAAGAACTGAAAATATATTAGCATGCACATATATGTAAATGGAATGAAATTTTCCCTAGATAACAGGAATGAAGAACTGAAAATATATTAGCGTGCACATATATGTAAATGGAATGAAATTGTCCCTAGATAAAAGGAATAAAGAATTGAAAATATATTAGCATGCACATATATGTAAATGGAATGAAATTGTCCCTAGATAAAAGGAATGAAGAACTGAAAGTATATTAGCGTGCACATATATGTAAATTGAATGAAATTGTTCCTAGATAAAAGGAATAAAGAACTGAAAATATATTAGTGTGCACATATTTGTAAATGGAATGAAATTGTCCCTAGATAAAAGGAATAAAGAACTGAAAATATATTAGCATCCACATATATGTAAATTGAATCAAATTGTCCCTAGATATAAGGAATGAAGAACTGAAAATATATTAGCACGCACATACATGTAAATTGAAGCAAGCTGTAGCAGACACTTCAGTATAAATGACACTTGGCCACAGGGTGACAGAAATATTTCTCACACTCTAATTCAGAAACTAACTCCAAATTCTGCCATGTCTGATTGGTTAGGGATTTGGTCTTAGCCAATCAGATGTTAGAAGTTTGAGTTAAGCGTGTGTGCCACTCTGAGAATTGTTTTTATTCTTGAGACCTGCTGACTGAAGACAACATTCATCCACCTATTTAGTTTATTTACATAATCTCTTTAAAAGACATGCCCACAAAGATGAATATTATCTGGTTCCCAGAATGTTCTTGACTGACAGATTTCATGGTAAATTTCTACCCTTATACTGGTGATAGCTTTATTCGTGCTTGAAATATTTATAAAGATGGATTGAAATATTTATCAGGATGGATTTCATCTCAAAACTTTTTTATAGATGTAATAGTTTTATTCAGTATAATTTGGAATAGAAATTTCATATTTCATCATATTTATGCTCTATGAATATTTGGTAATCTTTATTTTAGTTCAGTATGTTTATATATATTTTTACCTATCTGTATATAAAAAATTAAATTTGAATCAAATGAAGTATTGTTGTTTAAAATTTTGATGAAATCTTTACAGAGATAAAATCCGGGACAAGTACACAGACTTTTACACAGCCTTCAAGAAGTATGACACTCAGAACAAGGGAAGCCTGTCAGTTAATGATGTACAGAAAGTACTAATGGATCTAAACTGCTTCCTCGATGATGAACAATTTTTCAGGCTGCTGGACATGTAGGTTTTATGGACTTAAAGCATTTCAGTTTCTGTTATACAGTGCATGTGGTCAAAATAAAAATTACTCAAAATATGAACTTACTCTAAACCTACCTTAGTGGACACCTCCATATAATCCTCCATATAATGGTCACTTACTAAGAAAAGACAATGTGCCAATAGTCTTATTATCTTTTGAACCTCTATACAAAGGACATCTATTTATAAGGGACAATATTGTATGGCCTACTGAGTCTTCTTGGTGGACAGTAATTATTACAGTAAGTAATTTCTCTTGCTACTAGTTGAGTTCAGGAGAAGCAATATTTGACACTGTGTCATGTGTTTTATAGATTCTGTGTTAGCATTTCATTTGTGTTAGTAATTCTAATGAATTTTTACTTAATTTGACCTCAGTGCAATAACAACAATTCCTTAACATAATCAGCTTTCTTATGTTGTATTTCAGTCAGACAAGAACATTTATATGCTTTTGAAATCGATTCTGAGGGAAAGCTGTATTTTCCTTTCCTTGTGGCCAGTAATAATGACTCATCTCACTTTATGTCTGATGAACAGTGCCATGCCCACTTTTGTCTCTTGTTTTATTTACTGAAACTTTTGGAGGCTAAAAAGTATAAAGATATGTGTTGGCAATTTCTGTATATATGAACACAGTCAAAAATGTCTTAAAATAATATCTATATATATGTCTGTCCATTACACCATGTCTTGTCACAAATTTCATTTCCACTCAGTAACATTTGATGGAAGTCCTGTATTTAAATAACATTTGATGGAAGTCCTGTATTTAAATAACATTTGATGGCAGTCCTGTGATGGAAGTCCTGTATTTAAATAACATTTGATGGAAGTCCTGTATTTAAATAACGTTTGATGGAAGTCCTGGATTTAAATAACATTTGATGGAAGTCCTGTATTTAAATAACATTTGATGGAAGTCCTGTTTTTAAATAACATTTGGTGGGACATATTAACTATGAAGAACTAGGTCAAGTAATATTTTCATCATTTTCTGGCAGTTTTAAATTGTCATGGTCCCCATTTGACTTTGGACATTGATTTTCTCCATAATAACATTCAGAGGATTTCATGGATTGAAAGCAATCATGCTTTACATTAAAAATACCTAGGTCTAGTTCAATTTTCTTCATTTTCCAGTGAAATTGTATGGAATCATTGCCTCCATTTGAATCAGAATTTTTCTTTTAAATTTCTTTCAGTAAATTTTGAAGGATTTGAATTCAAACCAAATTTGTTTTGAAGTTTTATATTAATCAAGTTTGATCTTTGCTTTTTTCTTGTACACATTTATGGTACTGTCACCCTTGTTTGACAGCTTTGCCCTTCAGATTGATATTTACCATTTTCTGGGAAACATTTATGGTGTTGTCACCCTTGTTTGAGAACCCTGCCCTTAGTTACATCATGTTAGTGGATAAATCTGTATCATATGGAAACATGTCTAGCTCATATTTACTATGGCATTTATTAATATTAGGATTATTTCTTGAAAATGCATCAGTATATTACATGCATCTTTGTTTACTTTTAGCATTGGTTTACCAACCAATAAGAGCAGGTTGAGCTTTGAGGATTTCTTGCATGCATTTGAGGATGGACGGAAGTCAAGCTATGCACGAAGAGAAAAGGATGTGCAGATTGAAGAATACTCCAACCTTACCCCTCAAGAGGCAGAACAGAAACTAAGAGAATCTGTCTCATTGCAAGTGGAGGTTCTTGAAAGGGTAGGCAACTCTGTATGGTAATATTACTCTACTCTGAAATAGGACAGAGGTGTAGAGATGGAGAGTACCTTTCTTTCAAGTAAATATTAAAAATGATGGTTTTATATTTTGGCCTCAATTTTAGAACTGCATTATAAAGACTTTTCTACAGTTGCTCGGCATGCTGTAATATAATTGTACAAAGCATTTTATACACATAGCACAAAAAAAAGCATAGTATGTTGTAATGTTGTTTGTCCATCTGTCTGTTAATAGTTTTGTTTCCATGAAATAACTTTAATTGTCGACATCTACAGTTACCAAACTTTGTGGATGGCTTGCACTTTGGGTAAGGAAGAATCCTGTTGATTTAGGGATCAAAAGGTCAGATGTCAGGGTTACTGACTAAAAGAAAATTTGTTTTTTGCTCAATAACTCAAGTTCTTTAACAACCAACTAGTTTCCAACACTTTTTGGATTACTTGCACTTAGGACAAGTTAGATCCCTATTGATTTGAGGGTCAAAAGGTCAAGGTCACTGAAACTGAAAGACGAATAATGATATAGGCACAAAAAAGTTCAGTTGTTTAAATAGAGGACTGTTAAAAAAAGGGTGGACATATAATGTGTTGTTCATGTCATTGTTGTTGATTGCATTGTTTGGACTCTTTGGTCTTAAACTAAGTAACAGACAAGAGCAAACACCAACACATTTTGTAAAATTCAACAAATAATTTATTTCCACAGAATACAAAAGTGAAAAGTAAAAAGAAAACTTACAGTATTGTGAATTAAGCCCCAAATTGTCTTAAAAGGTCAAGATGTATAGAGTTCCAAATGAATTTCAGTGGTCTTCCAAATGAATTGTAATATTGAATATGCTGATGTGCCACTAGTCTCGAATGTACTAGTGTGCTAACAGTCTTGATGTATCACAATAATATAATCCAAAATGTCAATGAATGAATTCACGGTAATCCCAGAGTAGTGCTTTAGTCTGAAAATATTCAACACTTTGTAATTCCAATGAATAATTTAACTAAAATCCTCTCAAATTAAAACTGAACACAACAATAAGACTGATTTCATGGGAATGAGTAATTATAATATAATCAACCTTAATATAAAAACCTAAGACACAACTTGAAAACAAGGACAAGGGTCAAAAGTTCATTTCTGAACATTGTAAGTTATAAACAATCTTATATAGATCCCCACTACTCTGTCATCTTAAGGGAAATCTGTGAACAGAATTTGTTAATAGAAATTTCTAAGGTCAGAATCAAGGCTGTTTCCAGATTCAAACTTAGTAAACATGTTTACTCAACATGATATTTGACATGGATAAAGGTCAATTACACATTGCAAATTAAATATATATAACATATAATCATGGACAAAAGCCAATGTTCAATATAAATTAAATGTCCTTGAGGCATATGGTGCATGGAATTTTTGTTGCTCTTCTTTTATTTATACTGTGAGGTCAGTTATTTGTGAATATTTTCTACCATCACTGGGTCCCTGCTTTAAAATAAGTTTATATATATATATATATATATAATCTCTGATATTGTAAACACATTTATTATGGGTCCTTTAAAAAATTGTGGAAGTAAAAATTAGCTTTATTAAGTAATATTTCATGTTTAAAATTTACCATTAATGTAGTTGACCTACCCATTTATCTTGACATCCTTGGGCCCAGTGTAATATTGTTGACATAAGCAGATGTTGATATAAGTGTTGGGGAGGGGGCCTGAAAAAGAAATCACAATTTAGCAGACAAGTGAAATTTGCCTGTAGAGGGTAGCTTGTCATCACTGCATAGTGTTACATATCGGCTCATTCAAAGTAACACAAAGAAAGAGTGACTACAACAAGCTTTGTAAATTTGAACAAAAATAAGTTATTTCCCTAGAAAACATGGTGAAAAGGTAAATAGATGAAACAAGACTTACGATTTACGAAGAAGATCCAAAAATTTGTTCTAAATTTGTGAAAACACATAAGTCCTGTGAATAAACAGTTCTAAATTGATACAGTCTGAATCTCAGTTCCGTTCCAAGATGGCGGATGATGACGTCAGACGAAGGCTAACACAAAATGTCCAGAATTTTTACTGTGAATCACAAATTGTATTGTTCTGCTCCAATTTAGAAATAATTTCAACATATGTCTTTGTCCAAAGCCAGTAGGGTCATTCTCCAGGGAAAATAATTATTTAGAAAGTAGATGAGGTACAGCTACCACCACTAACAATACGCATGTTGTTCCTCATACGTACGAATGAACAACTCTTTCCAGCACAGAAATACCTTTTCCTTAAGGTATTAGAAACTCTACAAGATGTTATGATGTGACTCTCAACTATGACTGACTACGACTATGACTGAATATTTCTTACAGGTAACTGAGCATTTAAACCAAGCTAATACGTCATTTCATGTACACATGCACGAAGGACACGTGTGATTTCGAAATCACACCTGGGCATTACAAAAGCGTAAACAAGTATAATTAGTAATGACGTAGTCACAGCCAATCATTTACACGGCTTTTCCCGACTGTTTACTTGCAATGACAAACTATCATACAAAACTCGTGCTTACACGAGTCACATTTACGTTTTAAATAAATACGATGTTTCTAACAAACTATTAGACCCATGCAAACATAATCATCATAATAATAATAACTACATTTAATGATGTAAAAATAAAATAAAAATGAAACAAAGAATTAGAAGAATTTAAATTTTAATACATATGTAATTTAACTACAGGGTCATAACAATAGGATTTACACTTTGAGCAAACAAACAATGCAAGTGTTGATTAAATGAAGACAAAACACTTCTATATCGACAACTTATACAGTCCATAATGCATGAAGTACAATACATGCACATGAAAAATCCATGAATTTGGATATTGGTTACAAATTAGAAAATTCCTGTATCAGCCACATCCTGTTGGAAAATATATACAATGCATAAACATATCTATAAAAGAATGGTATTCCTTGTTTTATGTACTGTATATCCACTGTCAAGCAACACGTGTCACTAAACAATTAACTATGGTATGCATTGTTGCCAGCAGTATGGGGCTGTTTAGTTGCTAATTACATGCAACATACATGTAATTAGTCTAGATTTTGGGCTGCCTGAGACAACAATATCAACTACTTAAGGAGGCTACCAAGGGAAAGAGGCTACTCATCGGGAAATAAAAACATGTCACCAAGTTTTGAATTAAGCACAAGTAAAACTTTTGTAAAAGACACAAATTCAGAGATGCTGCCAGAGTGTGCAGTCATGTAATACATGCAAAGTTTGTATGAATTTGTGCACTTGGAGAGCAATGATGCTCATAAAGTCCTACAAATTAATTTCAAGTCACACATATGAAAATGTACAATATACAACTTTATGCAGCCATTCACCCTTAAAGTGCTTGTAGAAATGGTACTTGTATTTTTTCATAACTGTTCACACATCAGGTTTCTTCAGCTTGACATGAATGGTTGTTAAACTAAATTTGATTGGCACATTGGGCCCCAAAAGAAAGCATTATGTTGAAGTTTGAATCTTGCATCAGTGAAGTTTTACAAATGGGTATCTATAATACAAACTACTGTATCTAGAAGACCCAAAATGGCTGATTCCAAGCATTATTCATCTTTAAGATGATGATTTAGTTCAGCAAATACTGGCTGATCATAGAAATGAAGGTAATTTATTTTTAAAGTTAGGAAGTATATCAGATTATAGGAGCTGGGAAAGTGTTAATGGTAATACCAGTTAGTGATTTTGAACCAACAAATGGCATTAAATACAAATCCTATGTACATGCTGGATGGACAAAAACAGATGGTATGCTGGTCAGCCTCTCATTTCAAATGTTTCAAAATTAAATGTAGAAAAGGCAGACAAAGAGCTAAATTAAAATACAGATAATTAAAAAGTGCACTTTTCTTTTCTTTTCTCATCACAATCTACCTCTGTGGGATCATGTGCTACAAAACCATATAGCCTTAGCATAAAGGTTATGATAAATCTAATAAATAAGAATCTAATAATGAAATTAAAAAGTATAGATATTTATTTGATCAAAATACCTCATTTTGAAAAAGTACACTATGGCATAAATGGACTTAATTTCTAATACAGCTTTAAGGAACAGTAAATCTGGCATAGAAATAAGTAGAGTGCTAATTCAAGAAAGTTAAACTTTGGCAGGGCTTATGTTTGTGAAACACCTTTTTATGGAGTAGAATTATCCAAAAGACAATACCTGTGAGCTGTGAAAGGGGGTTCTCAGTACAGAACAATATTCATACACAGATAAGAAACAGATTATGCTGAAAAACAATGAACAGATTAATGCTTATACAAATAAAGGCAACATCTTTTAAAGATTTTGATTTCAATAGGGGTCTTACAGAATGGATGAGGAAGAGAGATGGATATTAAAATTTTATGTAAATATTGAACTATGGCCATTGCCTCCTTCCTGTCATATTTGTTCTACTCCCTGTTATTTTTGTGACAAGGGTGGAAACCCCTCCCCCCCGTTATAATAAACTCCTGAAAGCATCTCAGCAAATTCCAGAATACACAAACAAAGTAATTCATATAATTAGGATTGTCTATAACATAATCAATAAATCAAATTAAAATGGAATTGAATTAAAATTTCAGTTAATTAAAATTAAATGCTATTAGCAAAATGGGTATGGATGCAGGATAATGATAGTTCTGAATTTTATGCAAGCTTCTTCTGTTTTAGCCATCCTGACAGAGTGTTATGTTTAAGAGAAATTTTTCACACATATTTTCAAGATGCCCTACCTTCAATTTCCTTAACATGTTACAAGTCTGTGCTCTTAAAATTAGTGGCAGAAAAGAGTGAGAAGCAACAAGCTTTGTGAAATTCAACAGATAATTTATTTCCCTAGAATATAAAGTGAAAATGAAAGAAAAAGAACTTACGGTATTGCAAATTAAATCCCAAAATAATCCTAGAATTACAAACACAAGTCCCAAGAATAAAAGTTCCAAATAAACTTTAGTGGAAATCCAAATCAAGCCCATTGCTGAAAGTGTTGATGTGCTTATGATGGCCTGTATCATGCTTTTGTACCAACGGTCTTTTGTCGAATCACAGTAATATAATTCCAGGTTTGAATTCACTATAAATCCTAGTTAATCTCTGTCCTGGAATCTTATTTTTCAAGAGCACTCTGTATTTCCAGAGAAAAATCACTTGAATAATTTGAAGAAATAAATTATATCTGAAATGAACTACTGGACACAACAATAAAACAATTGTTCTGCTAGATCTTAAAGCGTGAATGAATAATTTTTATAGTAACAAGATTATATAGTTTTCCAACTGACCTCAGGTCACAATTAACATTTTCTAAAATATCTCATTACCTATGGGAAAATAACCTCCTGGAAGGTTCATAATGTTTCAAATAAAATCTTTATAGTTAGAAGTATGTTACTAAAACTATAATATAAAATGTGTAGTATACAATAGGTAGACCCAGCATTCATAAGGAATTTCCAATATTCAAGACTCAGATTGAGATAAACATGTTTACTAAAAAACCACAATCAATAGTTCAGGCTAGGTAGAAAATTAACTTAATTTTGGAAAAGGTCAAGTCCAACATGCAATGTTCTGAGTCCTTGTTAAAGCATATATCTGATGTTATTTCCTTGTTTTGGTATTTTCTTCACAAAGCATAGAAGCTGTTTGAAATAAATTGTTTGACTTGTATCTTGTCTAATTAAATGACATGAACTAGAGTGTCAAATTTTATCAGAAATACAGGCTTTTCAACTTACAAAGTAAAATGCAAACACATTTTATTCTGGTTTTGATGGGCACTATATACATAACAATGTAAGAAGTGTCTAGCTGAATGCTACATGTATTTGAATACTTGTTATTACCATAGACACTTTCTATATCTTAACACACCCTACAATTTTGGACGATCTATGATTTTCTAAAAACAATTATTAGTACATACCATAATATTTGCTTTAAGGCAGGGATTTTTTTACCAGTCCTAATTTTCAAGCAGAATTTGGATATCATAAATTTCTGGAAACTACATTGCTGTGTATATAATTCTCACAGAAAATCCACATACGATCCATGAAAAAAATAGCAAAAATATTGTTTGTCCAATATTTTATCCAGTAAAAGAATGAAAAGATGACTTTTACTATGAACACAGTTGCTGATTTTCAGTTGTAATGGACTTTTGAGGCTGTTTTGTACAAAAAGCTAAATTCAGAACTTTCTACACATACTTCTCCCTATTTTTGCCAACTTTGCCTCATTCTGACTGGAAGGAGAAGTCATTTTACCCAATTATTTGAGTCCAGCTTGGACCCTGCAAGGGTGATCTAGAAAGCTTCTAGGGATATTAAGCAGATGAGTGTGTGACAAACAGAAAAACACAATTTGTAGTAAAAACTTTTAAATGCTGGACAGACTTTACCTGTAGTGCTATACACTGATTGTTTGAAGTTATGGGATATCTGGAAAGTGGTGGTCAAAACAGTGGATATCATTTAGTGAATGTAAACAAAGTCCATTCATGAATTAATTTCACAGATAGGGTGTGTTTTTTTCAGGTAAGGAAACAATCATTCTTTCATGCACTAAAAACAGTATTTTTTCTTTTTGTGACATACAAACACATTACACAACTGATGGGCCAGCACCTTGTGAAAGTTAATGGTCTAATGTCAGGTTTAATACATAGTTACAACATATAGGATTTTTTTAATGTTGGATTGTGGGTAAAATACATTAAACACTAGCTTTGGATGGGTAATTTATGTTTGGGCAAACTTTTCCTTCATTCATAATGTAACTTGAGACAGCTACAACAGTGACGATGGAATAAACTTTGTTTATTAGTGGTAAATACAATTTTAAAAAATCAAATAAATGCTGGTACCTTACTTTACACTGGCAGAAATACAATTAAGTGATTAACATGAAAATTGCATGACTTTTATTTTTATATGGCAGATTTGGAAATATTTTTTGGTGTCCCTTAAAATTCAGCCAGTAACAAAAATTCTTTTTAGGGGATGAAGATATAGGGTTTTTATGATAGTTACACAGTAAGTGATGATGCCATTTATTTTGTGATGATGCCATTTGTTTTGTGATGATGCCATTTGTTTTGTTTATTATTTCAGGCATTTGGTGCCTTTGACAAAAGCAACACTAATCAGATCCCTTTGATGAACTTCCGTCGAGTGTTGGATCTGTTCTGTTTCAAGTTGTCCGAAGTGCAGTGGAAACATATCTTGTCCAAACTTCATGTTGTTGGAGACAATGTCAACTATGTTCTCTTTCTAGACACTTACACCATGTCTGAGCAGGAGGTGAGCTTTAAAATAAGATTTCCTACTAAAGAAGTAACACTTTATTTCTTTTAGCAGTTACTATGTCAATACCATTGCTCTCAGGGCATTGACATCCATCAAAATACAATAGATAAACTTATTTATTTAGGGAATAACTATCTTGATGAATAAGAGACATTAATGGTGTTTCTTTCTGTAATAAACTGTTTTACCACGATGCATTATTGGAGCTGATAAAACGGATATTTTGAACAACACATCATTAATGTTTTCATATGTTCAAACACAGTAATGTTATCCCTGTTCTAACACTTTTGAGAATTTTATCACAAAATAAGAGAAAATGTAATTATTCATGGTACTGAGTCATAGTATGAATCATGACATAATAAAGCATAAACATTTACAATAGTATATCTTAGATTTTACTGCCATATGTTTTTTACATTTGACCAATCAGTCACTGCACTACATTAGAAGGTAAATATTTGACCAATTACATGCTGCACTACATTAGAAGGTGTGACATTTGGCCAATCAGACACTGGGCTACATTAGAATGTGTGACATTTGACCAGTCAGACACTGCAGTGCATCAAAAGGTGTGACATTTGCCCAATCAGACACTGTACTGCATTACATGATATGACAATTGACCAATCAGACACTGCACTACATTAGAAGGTTACATTTGACTAATCAGACACTGCACTATGTAACATTAGAATGTGTGCCATTCCACCACTCAGACACTGCACTACATTACAATGTGTGCCATTTGGCCAATGAGACACTGCAGTACATTAGAAGGCATGAGATATAACTAATCAGATACTGTACTACATCAGAAGGTGTGACATTTGACCATTGAGACACTGCACTACATCAGAAAGTGTAACATTTGGTCAGTCAGACACTTCACTACATTAGGCATGATATTTGACAAATCAGAAACTGCACTACATTAGAAGGTGTGACATTTGACCAATCAGACATTGCTCTAGATCAGAAAGTGTGACATTTGACTAATCAGATACTGCACTAAATGAGAAGGTATGACATTTGACCAATCAGACACTTCACTACTTTAATTTGAGGCTATGAAAATTCTACCATGTCCTCCTCCTCCACCCCCATTGGTCTCCTCTTACCAGGCCCATCTCAAGCAAGACTTGCCTTTTTTGTACTCATCTGTTCCATAACAGACTATTCTTACCATGCGAAATTCCCCCTCCCCTCACCCCCCCCTCCAAAAACCCCTTCATATAAGATCACTTTTGAACACAGAAGTGTGGCTTACTCAAAACAGGACATCCATATTTGCTAAATTGGTACCAACTGTGTGATGTAAAGTTGAACCTTTATTAGCTTTCTTGCTTGCCACTGGAATGGTTTCTTTCTTTTTGATTGAAATAAAGCACACTTTGATACCCAAATGCATATTTATTGTACCTTAGTTTTAATTTCTGATGAATCTCGTATCCAGTTTTCTTTCTGCTCTCGCTCATATTACAGTAAAACTTTTAAAGGCTTATAAACAGTCTTTTGTAAAGCCAGGAATATTTGCATTATTTGAGATATTGAACTTGATTTTGAACTAATCTGTAGGACACAGAAAGATGGATTGCCTCCCTCCAGAAATCTCTTAAGGACAGCATGCCCTACTTGAGGCCAGTGGACGAGGTACATGAGCGACTGCAGGAAACAGTGACTGCTAAGCTGTATGACTTGACCAATGCTTTCAGTGAGGCAGATTATGCCAATCTAGGGGTTGTCTCCAAGGAAGACTTCAAAAACATTATGAATAAGCATATATTCAGGCTATCAGATGATCAGGTAAACTTATAAAGTAGATGTTTTATGTGGAAGTAAGCAAGCACACTTTTCTCTGAGTTTTACAATTTTCAAAGCATTAAACTTAATATTTGTTTATAGATAGAGCAGCTAAATTATGTGAATTCTTCTCCTAACATTGATGAGAAATAAAACTTACTTGATTTTTATAATGATGTACTGTTGTTTTGTAAAATTTAACATGACTTGAATAAGTTGTATTGCTTTTATGGATGGTTAAACTTTCCATAATGGGTACCTGTCCATCAAACCCATGTTTTAATTTGTATAAATGGAGCCAGTTTTTCATGCAATATAGCAACCTTTACCATAAACATAATATCTTTGCATGATGGTCTTTTAGATTTTTACAAACGATTCCAATCCATTATCAGATATGGTCACTGTTTATAAAAAAAAGAAAACCTCTAAGTCATTTGTCAATAATTGCAGAACAGAATTTGGCCAGATTTTAAAGAGAGAACCATGGCATGAAGGCTTTCCAAGTTTATATCAATGATGCCAATCTGCTAACGAATATGGCTACAACTACTCCTTAAAATCCATTCAATAAATCAAATTTGACAGAAAGTATGCTGTCATGGAGACCTTTCATTTATATACAAATGCCAGTCTGATGTACAGTATGTTTCTCAACAGAATGTAACCAATTTTAAGGAAAGCATCCTGGCATAAATGCCTTTCAACACTGGACAAATGATCACGTAATTCTGCTGCAAAAGTTGAAATGTTACAGGTTTGACAATCCTTCTTTAAACTGGTTTAGATCATATCTAAACCAAAGGTCTCAACGAGTAAGTATTGGCAATATTAACTCTCAAACTCGCACTATTCATTTAGGGGTCCCTCAAGGCTCAGTTTTAGGTCCTCTCCTCTTCTTTATCTGTATCAATGATCTACCATTAAATAATGAATCCACAAATACAGATTTGTTTGCAGACGATGCAACCTTGTATACATCTAGTTCTGATACTGAAGTTATCCAAATGAGATTAAACTCAGACCTTATTAGAGTTCAAAACTGGGCACAACAAAATAGGATGTTAATTAATGAAGGTAAAACAAAATGTATGATTTTGGGGACGTCACAAAAGCTACACAAGTCAAGGAACCCAGAACTATCTCTTGCAATAAATAATCATCCGTTAGAAAATGTCAAACATGAAAAGCTTGTAGGTGTGTCCGTAGATAATAATTTATTATGGAATGACCATATTGATAAGCTTTGTAAAACACTGTCATCCAAAATTGCCCTACTCAGCAGAATCAAGAAATATTTACCTACAGAAACGTGCAATCTATACTACAAGCATTATATTCTTCCAACAATGGATTATTGTTCAAATGTATGGGGAAACTGTGCTAAATCTGAGCTTGACAGGATTTACAAACTTCAGAAACGAGCAGCAGGTGTAATTTTAGATGCATCTATTGATCATCCCTCAAAAGCATTGTTTACAAAACTCAAATGGTTCACAATATATGACAGGATAGAGTTTCACAAGGCAGTTCTTTATATAAATGTCTACATGGAACTGCACCAGAGTATCTTCAGGACTTATTCAGGCCTTTTTCAACACAATACCAGTTGAGATCAATATTACATAGCAACGTTCTAGCACCAAAACCAAGAACAGACCAATTTAAAAAGAGCTTCCAATACTCTGGTACAGTTCTGTGGAACAAGCTTCCACTACATGTAAAATCTGCTGAAAATATTAGAGTATTTACGAAGAGATATCATGAGCATGTATGTGTTTCTAATAGATCATGGAATTTAGTATTTTAATACTAACTATGTTAAAATAAACAGTAATTATTGTTATCTTCATATAATGTGCATTGTTATACTGTCCTTAAGAGGGCCTCAAGGGAGAATAGTCCTTGACTAATGAGTCACCCTCTATAAATAAAGCATTATTATTATTATTATTATTATTATTATTATTATTATTCTGATGTGTCATTCTGGTATTAAAGCCTTTCAACACTGGACATATGATACTGATGTGCCATCCTGGCAAAAAAACCTTTCAACACTGGACATATGATACTGATGTGCCGTCCTGGCAAAAAAGCCTTTCAACACTGGACATATGATACTGATGTGCCATCCTGGCAAAAAAGCCTTTCAACACTGGACATATGATACTGATGTGCCATCAAATATGAATGAAGATATATAAAACTGAGGAACCTTTGCATTTTTTTTATCTTCACAAGATATGCAATCAACAGAATTGGAAAATATATGTATGGAAGCATATATGTATGGAAGCATCCAACTGACCCAGATTTCTTGACAAACTGTTCTTGTGTTTGGCTATTTAGGCAGAAGTCAGCCATGTGAGCCATCTTGGACCCAATTGGGCCTCTAGTTAAAAATGTCAAACATTGTATGAAAATAATATAACCTTTATGGAAAATCCCAGGAGTCAAAGAGATATGACACTTCGTTAGATTTGTTCATCTGCTCCATTCCTTATTAACCACACCACCATCTTTTAAAAGCCATTTGAATACAATGATCTTTTGGGGATGTCACAACCTCCAGATCAGTGTAGTAACACCCATATCAAGTATGGTTTGCTCACTGTTATAACATTAACATCTATATTGCTTTAACTAATTAGAGTCCTTAATGTGTAATGGGTTAGTTTTGGTTGTTTAGAGTAGATTAATGCCATCTTATTTGGCTAGTCAGTTCATAGTATAATTGTTCAGTTAGTAAAAAAATGAAAATCAGTATTGTTGAAAACTAAAGACAGAGACAGCAGAGTAGAAAGAGAGATATGTCCATTGTGGTTTGTCTTGAATCCATCCCCATGACATTGCTTTGCTTTCAAAGCTCATTCTAATTTGATAGGCATAGTCTAAACAGGGGGATAGAGTAGCTATGTGCTGACATGCTGCCTTGTTAAAATGTGGGCTTGTCATTTCTAGTTATGAGCACATATCTGCTCATAATAGCCAGTCTCTCGATTCTTAGCTTACAGCAGCTTTTGCTGAATGTGTTTTCTACATAATGATCAGTCTCTCAACTGTTGACTTACTGCAGATTTTGCTACATGTGTTTTCTACATTATAAGAGAGTGCTAATTTGATTCTTCAGAACTATCAATTCATATACCATACAGCCATTACTTTTTTAAGAATTAAACATGTGCTAATCAGGACAGTAAATAATTGATTTTGTACACAAGAATTAAACGTGCTGTGTGGATCAGGACTCTGTCAGTGATTGATTTTGCACTCAAGAATTAAATATGCATTAAGAATTAATAGCTATAATTTCAAAATTCCACAAGAATATTTAATAGCTCAAGAAACAAAAAATTTAAATTTAGTTGATAAAACATCTGATTAGACTGAAGGAAATAGTCTGATTACAGAAGTTTTCAAATCATGTCACCTCACTTTTTTCAGTTTGAAAAATTATGGTCCACTCTATCAGTGAATGAGTTTGGTAACCTGGACTATCGAACTTTCCTGAAACGATTTTCCACAGCAGATGAGAACCCAGGTGTTCTTCAAGCTCCTACATTACAAAGATCAGTGTCCAACCTGGCAACAAAGAGACCCAACACCATGGGCCTTGGGAGGAGATCGCTTACTCGGGTTAGTATAATGCTACTTTCAAATAAAAGACAAAAAATGGACAGATTTGTTTTCATTGATATTGTGGACACAAAAAAATGGACAAATTTGTTTTCGGTGATCTGTTTTAGAATGCATAATTGGTTATAATGGTTTTGCAAAGTTGGTTGTTTTCGTGGTACTTACATTTATGGATATGGTTGTGTAAGTTTGTAGTAATCAAAAATCCATGAAAATTGGTACTTAACCAATACAAGTAATCCACAATATTTATAAAGACTATGTAATTAAAAGTGGCATTTCATTCAAAGTGCCTTATGAAGTAATCAGCCAGATGGAGTCGGGAAGACTTAGCTATTGGCCTATCTAATACTCTCTGCCTACTTGTAGTAATGCATGGAAACCATAAGAAGTCTGGCAGGTAAGCCATTGAGGAGGTCAATATGGTTGTTGTAAACAAAAAACGTGTGTCAAGTTTGAGGAATTTACCACCAGAGTTTTTAACTTCATTCCTTACTGGATGCACTGTCACTTTGAGATCTAAGCCAACACGGTATAAATATGCAAATGAAGACTATGTAGATGATTTGCAGATGTTCATGTAGTAAATACTATAAGTATTGGAGTAAAATTTTGCTGGTTTAAGTGGAAAAATTAGGAGACCCCTAAGATGCACATTAACTTTGCATCATATACAATGGATAGTTCTGACCTGTCAATAAAACTGGGCACATTCATTATTTTTTACCAATCAAAAATAGGCATCAAATTCACTGTGTAGTTATGTGTTGCTATCTACCACATTTCTTCACAAACAAAAGACCACACTTGATTACTTTCTTATTACACTGCAAACGAATTTGAATGATTATGCAGAAAATCACTGAAAATTTATCAGAAAAATGGTTTGCAGTTGTGCTTGGGGCACATGCAATGCAGGTTGTCATTATTATGAATGGATTCAAGGGGGATGTTTTTTTAATTTTCCCACACCAAACACCAACATGGAAAAATGTCTATGTTGGAAGTGATGAGTTATTTATAATCATATTTCACATATAATTAAACAAAACTGTTTTTTAAAAAATGACATTTGCTGTGCTTGTGAAATGCTGAATGCAATTTTATGCTATTTGTATGCTTATGTTCAAATTGTGTATCATATTTAAGTCATAATAATACATGCAATAAGGAAAATATGTGTATATATGTTGTTTAGTTTTACCTTTTTATTACCTTGGCTAGTTTTTTTTTTAATTATTGGAATCCTGCATCATGCTTCATTAGCCTTGATTTTGTTAAAATTTTCAAAATTGAGCATTTTATACAACCCAATACATTAAATTCTGGAATGGTCTTAATCCTGTTGATATCTATAATTAATTATTTCTAAATTTTAAATTGAATTATTTTTAATACAGTTTTTATTATGGAAGGTTTCTTAAACAATATTTTAAATTTATGAAGAGGTGAAACTGCAGTTTTGTCTTTATTAGGCTTGAGACTTTAAATAACAGGAAGCTATGTCCTGCCATTTATTTCAAATAAAACTGATCTCTTACAAATTGCTGATTTTATAACACCTGCAAAATGTTATGACATCAATAAATTAAGATCAAATGTGTCACACTAATTGGCAAATAAAGGTAAAAGCTGATGCAAATATACCTCTTGGCAACATGCCTGTAGTGGCTTATTTCGATATGCCATTATTATTTCTTTCTTTAAGAGATTATGATCAATGATCATTTTATATGTATCTCATATAATTTACATTTATTGGTTTATCAATTATACCCTTTCATGAATATATCTTTGTGTGTTCAAGCCTTTATGCAATGCTCTGTCTGAAAAATATTGCTATCAGGTGAGAAAGTTTCAGAAATATTGTTGAGAATATTTCCATTGAATATGTTGAAAATGATAATGGATCTACCATTGTCATGATAAATTGTGAGCCAGAGCAACAGTAACTAAGTGGGCATAGCTTCTCATTTGATATTGAAACTATCCATTGCCTGGTCTGATTGCCCTGCAAATTATCGCCTGCCACTAGAGTATCATGTAGCTAGCAATGTCGTGTACTGTATACATATGTTTGATGCCTTAAGATTCCGTTCCAACTACATCCATTCATTACCACATAAAAGGTACACAGATATGTCTGGTTTCCATATTTGAACATAATGTTGGCAATTTGAGAAGTTACTAAACAGCAATATTTAAAAGTAAAAATACTACAGGTTAAATTTTCTCACTGATCCCTAACATTTGTCATTCAACAGTAATGCAGGCTTTTATTTATATTTAACAGTAATGCAAATATTGAAAATATGGTGTTGATATATTCATTAAGTTTCAGTTTTGTTGGATGAAAAACAGTTAAATATTGCACAACATGATGATGCCAGTTGCAAAATAGGTAATTGAAAATAGGAATGTCAAAACAAGGAAAAAGTATTAGTCTGCTTCAGGATTAGATCTAGCTGTTGAATGAAAATTTATAGACAAAAATGCTGAAATGTATACTCCATCTGTTGTATTCCAGTATCAACAAGCTAATATCATATGCTAATTAATCACTGTAGATATTCTAATATTTACCTTGGAACAAATATGTGTAAATCTTGTTGACATACAGTTGTGAATATGGCTGAAAAAAAGTGTTGATCTCCTTTATACATATTTTCTAGATTATTTTTCTTTGAAAATGGATTGAAAGAAATGCCACCATGTAATCTGTCTCCATATTAACTGTATGTGTTACTTACTTTTTACCATAGCAACAATTTAAATCATACCTTTACACAATAGGATTTTTCTTTAACAAGTAGGTCATTTTTTAAACTTTAATAGAATTCTTTATTCCTAGCAACGTACGACTGTAGATATGCCCATTATTTAACAACAGTGCAAGGTTTTGGTTAGTGTGCAAGTTGGTTCCTGGGAGAGGGTGTGTGTACAAGATGAATTTCATTAGTTATTTAGTACTTGTAGATAGTTATTGATCAATTTCATCAGTCATTTAGTACTTGTAGACAGAGTTATGATCAGTTTCACTGGTCATTTAGTACTTGTACAGAGTTATTGATCAATTTCAACGGTCATTTAGTACATGTAGACAGAGTTATTGAAGACCATTCTGGTGGCCTAGTAGTTAGAGGGTCCGCCTCGGATGCGAGAGTCTGAGGGTTCGAACCCCAGCTGAGTCATACCAAAGACTTGTAAAAATGGTACTAACAGCTGCCTCATTAGGCGCTCAGCATTAAGAAGTCAGTGTTAGGACTGGTTGGCCTGGTGTCAGGATAATGCGACTGGGTGGGACATGATGCTACATGTCTGCGGCATGATGCCCCAGTGCTAGATATCACTATAAACTGCCACACTGCAGACATCATAGCAATATGACTGAAATTTTTTAAAGCTATGTTAAAAATACACACACACACACACACACACACACACAAACACACAGAGTTATTGATCAATTTCATTGGTCATTGAGTACTTGTAGACAGAGTTATTGATCAATTTCATTGGTCATTTTGTACTTGTAGACAGAGTTATTGATCAACTGAATTGGTCATTTAGTACTTGGTGACAGAGTTATTGATCAATTTCATTGGTCTTTTAGTACTTGGTGACAGTTATTGATCAATTTCTTTGGTCATTTAGTACTTGGTGACAGAGTTATTGATCAATTTCATTGGTCATTTAGTACTTGTTGACAGAGTTATTGATCGAGTTATTGATCAGTTATCTGAGTACTCATTACATTATCATCCTGTTTTCTTAATTTCTATCAGTTGGACATGGCACGTCCCATATTTTCCCGAGGTCAGTCCAGAATGTCTACTCCAATGGTCAATGCTGAATTTGCTGAGAACCGGGTAAAAGATGTTATTTACAAGAACTGGAAACAGATCCAACAGCAGTGTCGTCAGCAAGATTCGGATAACACAGGAACTATCAGTATTGTGGACTTCAAAGGTACACATCTTATTAATAAATATTTTACAATCTTTACTTTCAGATTTGACCTCAAGTTTGTCATGTATACATTTACCACATGGCTTTCCATTACTTTTCTATTAAAACATCATTTCCAAATAAATTAAAATGTATGATAATTAAGGCAAATATCTTTGTGGGGGCTGAGAACCAGATGTACCCAAAATGTAACAATGAAGAAGGAAGTAGCCACATTATTATTATAACTAGGTATCCATTCTTGGAATAAAACATAAGAAGTATAGCATTTCCCATGTGTGTCCATTCCTATCCATCATGTCATGTAATTTACACATTTTTTACCACTCAGGAACTTCTGAAGGACATCATGGATTTAAGTAAAGGAATTTTAACATTAAGAATACCGAAGTCAAGTTCTATTTTCACAGTTTTCTGGCAAAAGTTTACTGAGCAATGGCCCCTGTTTGACTTAGAACTTTATCCTTCAGTTTCATTTCTGCTTTATAACCTCAGGAATTTAAGTCAAATTTGATTCAGTATTTTTACACTTCAAGTTGTATTCTTTCCTTGCACAGTTAGAAGGAGTTATGGCCCCTGATTAGCACAGCATTTTGCTCTTTAATTTGTTTCCTCTCAGAAACTTTTAATGGACATAATGTAAAGCCTTATAAAATCTGATCTCAGTACATTATCAAAACATATTTTTAAGTTCATGTTTCACTGTTTTTGGACATTATGGACCCTGTTTGACTTCAAACTTCCTTTTAATTTCTGATTCTTAACTTTTGAAGTACTGGTACTTCATGGATTGAAACCAGATTTGCGGATATAGTCTTCTTTTTTTCAAGTTTGATATTTAAGCAAAATCTTATAAAGTTAATGCCCCTGTTTGAACTTTGCCTATTAATTGCATCATACTGGTAGGGGGCATGCATTTGCATATAGACAGATTTGGGGTTTTTATTATAGCCAGTGCTTTTTGCATTGAAAATCTTGTAAATAAGCAGAGAAATAAATTATTATGAATCTTTTGATCATGGCACACACACACACACACACTCACACACACACACACACACACACACACACATATATACATTCCTGGCAGTTAGGAAAATGTCTCTTACCAAGTTTTAGCCTTGAATTTGGGAAATAAAAAATTTACTTAGGATAAAATTTCACAAATTAAGCAAGTCAGTTTAATTTATTCAAGAAATTGTAAATTTGGATGTCACCATATATTTTCATTTTTAAGTTATATAAAAATAATTTATTGTTATGATAATATTATATCTCAGAAATCCTGAACAGTTACCGTGTGGATCTGGACAGCCAGGAGTTCATGGATTTGATGACAAAGTATGACTTGAAGGAAAATGGAACCTTCGCCTATGTGGACTTCCTGCGGCATTTCATCCTGGATTTGAAACCACAGGATGACTCTCGGCTCAATATGTTGCCTAGGAAGAGGATACACACGCCAAAATTCACTGTGAGTGCCCAGAGAATTTTATAGTCAAAGTGAAAATAAAGAACAGAAGCTCTTTTTAATGGCAAATAAACATTTAATGATGAAACAACACAATTTGTTTATACAATAGATGGTACTCATGCCTTCCCTTTATGTGAGTCTCAGGTAATGGAGCCGATGGGTTAAATAAGAAATAAAGAATGAGAAGTCAGAAAAGTGGGGGGGGGGGGTAGGCAAGGCACAATGCCCATTCTTTTGGTTCACTTGGAGCATGAACAGCAATGGTGGGGGAGGGACCGGGGCCGAAATTGTGTTGATATGTCAACTAAAAGTTTAGACTTTCTTTCCTTGATGGAGAAATTTAGTTGAAAATAATTTTGTGGTACTGTATAACTTTGTTACTAAGGAGATGAATTTTCCCGCCCCTCTAACACAACATTGATACAGGGACATTTCAGGGAACCCACAAAGGAATCTAGGGACAAGACTCATACGCAAACCTATGACCAGTTGTCTTATCATAGTTCCTCATGTCAAAAACCACAGTTCTCGTAAGAACTAAAAGTGGACAAAGTTTCTTCACACAACTGCCTCCATCTCTCAAAAATGACATTGTCTCCACACTGCCCTTCCCACAGACCCTGGTAGGAGGAAGGCTTCAATTCTTTTCTGCCAGATGGGACAAGATTTGCCATGAAAATCATTGGACCTGACAAGTGGTTTCCAAGGGACTCTGCATCATTTTCAAAACACTTCTGTCTGGAGTCCCATCAGCTATAAACATTCCAACAAACACATTCAAAGCCACCACCACCACCTTGCAGCAAGAAATTAACAACCTTCTTCAGAAAAGGGTGGTAGAAATCATTAAAAATAATAAATTCCCAGGGATTTTATTCCAGGTTTTCTTGGTCCCAAAGGCAAATGGCACTCTGTGTCCTGTCATCAACTTAAGGCAAATGGCACTCTGTGCCCTGTCATCAACTTAAGGCAAATGGCACTCTGTGCCCTGTCATCAACTTAAGGCAAATGGCACTCTGTGCCCTGTCATCAACTTAAGCGCCCTCAATCAATTCATTCACACTCCTTGGTTCTTGATGGAAACACCATGGCGCATTTCGAATCCTGCTCAAGAGGGAGACTTTGCAGTCAGCTTGGACTTAAAAGATGCATATCTTTATGTCCCTATTCACAAGGCTTCCAGAAAGTTCCTGTGATTCACCTACAGTGATAGCTTATCTATTCTGAGCACTACCATTTGGACTCAGCATCAGTCCCTGGGTCTTCACTCATCTAATGAACCATGTTATGGCTCATGTCCAGACCATCTCCAAGGTGGCAACATCAAGTTACCTGGATGACATCCTGCAAAAACATCAGATGAGTTATATATTAGAACAAAATGTTATAACCCATTGTTACACTGCTTTCATTCTGGGTTTCCTCATCAGCAAGGACAAATCCAACCTAGTACCATCTTAGTAGTTTGTTCTTCTAGGTATGGAATTCATCACACAGGTAAACAGAGTAAGTCTCCCTTAGGAACAGGTACTGAAAATCAGGACCATGGTGGCTTTGTTACTTTAGAGGGAATCTCTTTCTCTGCATGGGAATTCCTTCGCCTTCTAGTCTTGCTCAATGTGGCAGCGGACCTCATCATCCTAGGTCGCCTTTATATGTGCCCATTACAAGTAATTCCTTTATCCCAATGAGAGGCCAAAAGTTTGTTCACTGGACCAACCTCTTCCCATTTGCACAATATGAGGTATCCTCTGCCTTCTTGGAGTGACGTAACTTGGCTCAAAGCAGGTATACCTCTGCAATTGCAACTGCCAGAGGTCAGTCTGTATGGATGCAAGTACAGAAGGCTGGGAGGCATACCTACTACCATCTTTTTGGGAAGCCAGTGAAGTGTGGTCTCCCCAGGACCGGCATCTACTTATCAATATTCCCAAGATGAAGGCGACTGAAAGCCTTTCACTGGAGGCAGGAATTTTTAAATGAATAGGGAGTCCTCCTTCTATCTGACTATTCTTTGATTAACTTATCTCAAATGGCAAGGCAGAACCAAGTCCCCAGTCCTTGCATATTGGTATGGGACTTTCTAAAGTGGTGTCATCTACAATAAATTCAAGTCCAAGTTTGTCATATTCCTGGATATCTAAATGTAATAGCAGATTCTTTGTCCTGGGACAGTAAGCTTATACAAATGGAAAGGTTTCTCCATCCCATGGTTTGATATGCACTCAGTGGACTGACCATTGGTGGAACTGTTTGTGATAAGTTGAAATACCAAGCTTCCAACCTTCATCACACCAGTCCCAGATCCCAAAGCCTGGGCAGTCAGTGTGTTATCCATAGATTGGAGTGGTCTCATCTTCATTGCACCAGTGTGATGGGAGAAGTTGCATGATCAATGATCTCATCAATCTCACAGTGGAAATTCCACAAAAATAGAATTTCCTTCATATACTCAAACAACCATGATGGCAGTTGTTTCACACCCAGCTCAGACCTACTGAACCAGCACATCTGGATCATATTAAACAGTAATTTGGAAATAAATGGTTCTCTCAACCAGTCATGGAGAGAATCACTCAAGCAAGAAGGTCCTCCACTCTGAAAACTTGAGAAGGCAAATGGAAAACTTTTACACAGTGGTGTACAGAAGAACACATTATAACACTATAGGCATCTATACCTGAAATAGCTAACTTCCTTCTCTGGCTTCTCTACAAGAAAAAGTTAACACCAGACACAATCAAAGGTTACTGCTCCATGATCACTGACACCTTTCATCATGATGGAAGAGATGATATCAGACAAACCAAAGACTTAGCCAACCTCCTCTCCAACTTCAGCAATACACAGCCAAAAACATTGACTCTTTTCCTAAAATGGAACCTATCCTGAGTACTAACCTCGTGTTCAACACTCCATTTAAACTGCTTTTAAGGGCATCTTTGACTAACATTTCATACAAGACCTGCTTCCTTGTCGCATTAATTAATGACAGGCAGAATCAGTGAATATATGCCCTATCAGGGGACCCAAATATGCATGCGGTTCAAACAAGACAGGTCAGTTTCACTTCTGAGGGTTTCATCCATTGCTAAGAACAGGCTTCCATCCATAAGTAACCAGACCTTGGTACTGAAATCATTGCCTACTCTGGACACTTCCACTCAAGGCCACCTACAGAATCCATTACAAGCCTTAAAGTGGTATCTGAACAAGACCGAGCTGCTGCATGAAGGGAGATCACACCTATTTTTAGCTATCAAACAGGAATAGGGTGACATAAACCATGCATACCCATTCATCCAGGATTAAGTGGGTTATTTGCTTTGCATGTTGGGAAATAACTCCAACTCAGATGAATTTGTTACGCATTTCAGCTCACAAGGTTAGAACAGTTGCCAGAAACATCACCTTTGACTGGAACTGTTCTCTGATATTATCCATGCCATGAGATGAAGACCTGAGACCACATTCCCCCGTTTTTACCTCAAAGATCTTTCATCCCAAAGGGTTCAACTCGATCTGGTGGGACCTATAGCTGTGGCAGAACAGCTCTCTGTTCCAAGTTGTTTGACAGCTTCATAAGACATGGCTTCATGACTTCCTCTGGATTTGTGGGATGGAAAATTTTCCCTATTTCGAAGTCATTCTCCAACAGATGGTGTCTTCTACAATTGGGTTACCTAGAAGCTGTCTCACATACCTTAGGGGACCAGAGATCTCATCCATGGGGTAAGGGATGTATCTCCTTCTACCTCTTACCTATTCTTCTAAGGTATATGACTGGGTAATGTATTTAAAGAAGAAACTAATTTTTTCTAGTAAAATATGTTTCTTTGCAAACACTTACTGAATCATAATACACATACACCCTCACAGCCTCCCTGCAGTTACATCCATATTGAAAGCGTGCCTTACACTCCAGTGATAATTGAGATATTCATGGGTTTTGCCACCAATCCCTATATCAAGGGGAGATCACTCTGCCTAACTACCACCTAGGTGGGCAGATAACTTAGCTCTTTTTAGCTAAGAGTTCTATGTGGGAGGACTGGATTTGCGAGGTAGTAATAATTCACCTAAGGTATTATGATTGGGTAAGTATTTGTGAAGAAACATATTTTACTAGAAAAAATTAGTTTCTGTTTCTGTGTTTAGCTATCTGTTTGTCATTCCCCATAGTTCAACTTCATTTATCTAGATAACAACCATCCAGACTTTTCAAAAACAGACTCTTAATTAGTTTCAGTAGATTTACCTTGTTCTTTTTATACCAGTGAGTGCATGGTGATTTTGGTTATATCCAGGCAGCCAGCCATCTGTCCATGCTGAGTGTGAGCAAGATCATACCAAAATTTTGCAATAAAGGCAAATTTGGTGGCATAATTTGATTCTCTTTTCAGGTCTTTACATCATGTTTTTCACCAACCATTGTCAGGAAGATTGAAGGGTATAT
This sequence comes from Megalonaias nervosa, assembly GCA_016617855.1. Taxonomy (NCBI): domain Eukaryota; kingdom Metazoa; phylum Mollusca; class Bivalvia; order Unionida; family Unionidae; genus Megalonaias; species Megalonaias nervosa. Next base: position 29,190 of record JAECUM010009253.1, read on the forward strand.
AATAGATACATCATAACAATTCAATTCTACACAGTGGATCACACTGGCTTGGGTTATAGATTATAACAATTCAGTGCTACACAATGGATCACACTGACTTGGGTGATAGATTATAACTCAGTGCTATTATTTTTATAAATTATACATTGAGTTATAGATTATAACTCAATGCTATTCAAAGGATAATACTGACTTGGGTTATATATCATAACAGATCAGTTCTACACTATGGATCACACTGACTTGGGTTATAGATCATAACAATTCAATTCTACACAATGGATCACACTGACTTGGGTTATAAATCATAACAATTCAATTCTACACAATGGTTCACACTGACTTGGGTTATAGATCATAACAATTCAGTTGTACACAAAGGATCATACTGAATTCTACACAGTGGGTCACACTGACTTGGTTTATATATCATAATTCAGTTCTACACAATGGATCAAACCAACTGGGTTATAGATCATAACAATTTGATTCTAAACAATGAATCACACTGACTTGGGTTATATATCATAACAATTCAATTCTACACAATGGATCATACTGGCTTGGGTTATAGATCATAACAATTGAGTTCTACACAACAGATTACACTGACTTGGGTTATAACAACATTAGAGTGCAGGAAATCATTGCCTTGGTACCAATGACATCACACATATTTGGCAGACTTGAATTTAACAAAATACTTCCAGTTCAGGCTTGGGTAAATTTATATTATGTTCTTTATATGGTGATTTGTTCACATATATCTATATTCATACCCATAATTAATCCTTTTAATCCCAATTAGGTAGCCATTTAATCCTTATAATTCCAATTTTCTTCTTTCTGTCATCATATCAGCAGATTTAATGAACAAAGCATTCACTTTTAGGTAGCATGTAGTATTCTTTCATTATCCTTTTCACTGCACAAGAATACGTTAACCCATCTTTGCTGTAACCCAAGAGTTGTTGACACTTTATATAGTATTATAGGCTAGAGCATTAAAGCGGGTCATGCCAGTGATCTAAAGAACTTAATATGGTCATTAAAAAAAATTGTTCTACTTTTTTAAACCAGGCTATTTCTTTATTTTTCAACATTATGCTTGCATATGGTATGTGTTGTTTTAGCATTTTTTTTTTTCATTCTATGTATTTCAATTGTTTACAAGCAAAATTGTATCCCATTTTTAGCGAGCTTCCTTGCTCTTTATATGACCATGACCTTTAATAACAGCTGGTAGACTGGCTTGCAAAGCTTGCCATATGCTTTCTTGGCAAAAGGGGTGAGTGTTGGAGTGCAGAAAGGCTGGTGCAACATATTTATTTCAACTTCTAATGGGCAATTTTAATCTCGGTGTTGTAAATCTTTTTCAGAAATCACTGGGGTCGGTGGGTGGAGCTTGTTGTTGTTGTTACTGTTATAATGTAAGATGTTGGTATAAATAAAGCTTAAAATAAAACGACCTGGAAACAGGGAACAAAAAGAGAATTTACTGATGTATACAAATTCCAGTTCAGTGTCATGTGACATTTATATCCAATCAGATTATAGAAAACTCAGTTAGCTCATAAAAATTATAATTATAAAATGTAAAATTCATATACTGTTTACAAGGCTTAAGTGCTGCATAGTCAGCATTTTATACAAGTTCATAGTACCATTGTTTTTCACATCACTAAAATACAATCGTTAGGTATGTATTGTTATGACCTCTCATAGTCTTAGAAATTATTTTCGCATAAAACTCAAGCCCAAAGTCCAAATTTTGTGAGATTCTGTTGCTTTGACCCCATGATATTTAAAATGATATTGCAATAAAGTTTCCTATGTCCAGTCCCATTAATGGCTTCCTGAATGTAGAAAAACGTAGGTGAAACCAAATACATCAAATTTGAGATTTAAAACTTGAACTTCCTGCTCAGATAGTTTGGGCCATATCTGTAACTATTATATTCAGCCCAAATTATACCAGATTCAGCAAAGTTTTAATTCCTGAGACAGTTATTCTGTTCATAGTAATTCATATTCAGACAATCTGAAACTTTCATTTCAGAGAAGTGCTGGTGACACCTCAGTGGCATTTTATGATGCAATGTTTCGACTCCGAGACTGTGTTGTTGCCAACTGGAAAGAGATGCGCAGAGCATTTCGAGTTGCTGATCCTTCAGGAAGTGGTCTCGTGGATGCTACCGAGTTCCGAAGAGTGCTGCGACAATTCAATGTCAACTTAATGGAGGAGGAATTCTTCCATCTGTTGTCTTATTATGATAAAAACATGGATGGGAATATCAGTTATAATGAGTTTATAAGATCGTACCTCAACAAATCCTGATGTAGCAATCATTATTTAGAATCCATTGTCAGTTAAATTTACATTGACCATGTGAATTTTAATATTTAGGAATTTTGATTCTGTCCTTCTAACTTAAAGAATACTTATTTAAAAACAAAACAAAAATCACTATAGATGAAAAGCATCAATTTTATTTTAACTACAAATTAACAGTGTAACAAGTTCTTTCAACTTGTATGACATACTCTATGACCCCAATCTCAAATGGTGGCATACAGTGGTGCAGGAGGTAAAGAAAAATTGAAAACAGGGAGCAAAATTAAGGAGGGATAGGTCACCATAAATCATTGTATCAGCCAACAGTAAGGAACAAACACAGAACTGCAGAGATGCCAAGCTTTCATACAAATAATCTGTGATTGCCATCCACGACTGCAGGTGCCTTTGCACACATTAGGAGTATGGTACTTGAAGACTAAATATGGTGACCATTCAGAGTGAAAGAAGCTTTTGATGAAAGTATAGATGGTTTTGTTGAACTTCACAAATTAAAACCCAACAAAATGTTTACTTGCCCCTCAAACTAATTCAACAGAACCTAGCTTATGGATTATAATTTTAGACTGAGGTAAAATATACACATTTTTGGTGCAATTTTCCAGAATTCAGGAGCAGTTAATGCCTTTTTTAATAGTTATAATTAAGACTTGGATATTATGTACCTGGACATTTCTGGGACAAAATAATTAAGTTTTATAATGTGCATACATTAAGAGAAATTCACTGGTAGTAACATGGCCTTCTGAGTGCAACAAAACAACACCAAGAATTCCAGTGTGAAAGAACCTGGGGGATCAGTTTAGCAAAACATCTGCAAGCACTGTCAGATTGGGAAAATTGTAACAATTTTAAGAAAGACATTATCACTTGTTTGAAATCTTAAGCTTAAATGAAGACAAAACTTTTGTTGTTGACAACAACATGGGCTTTCAGCTTCATCAGTGATCTACATTCCCATGCAACGAGTTAATGAACACAAGACTTTCAGTTAATCACTATCCAGCATTTGGCTTGGTCAGCCATCTACATTCCCATGAAATAAGTTTATGAACACAAAGCCTTTCAATTAGTCACTAACCAGCGTTTAGTTTGGTCAGCAATCTACATTCCCATGAAATCAAGTTCATGAACACAAAGCCTTTCAGTTAATCACTATCAAGTGGTAGTTGGCCATTTATTTTCCTATGAAACATGCTAATGAAAACTCAGTCTTTCAGTCGATCATTATCTGATATTTAGCTAAGTCTGTCATCTACTTTCATGTGAAAGAGCTAATTAAGACATACCCTTTGTTTCTATTGCAGTTTATAAACACATACCCTTTGATTCTATTGTTTATAAACACATACCCTTTGTTTCTATTGTTCTTAAACAAATTCCCTTTGTTTATTGTTTATAAACACTTACCCTTTTTTCTATTGTTTATAAACACATACCCTTTGTTTCTATTGTTTATCAGCACATACCCTTTGTTTCTATTGTTTATCAGCACATACCCTTTGTTTCTATTGTTTATAAGCACATACCCTTTGTTTCTATTGTTTATAAGCACATACCCTTTGTTTCTATTGTTTAGAAGCACATACCCTTTGTTTCTATTTTATAAGCACATACCCTTTGTTTCTATTGTTTATAAGCATTTACCCTTTGCTTCTCTTGTTTATAAGCCTGTTTGTGAAAATAAATATGCTTAATACTAGAAAATCACTACAAACCAGACTATTGACTGAGGTACAGACATAATTAATCCCAGGGAAGGAGCTAATGAACACTTAGTCTTGCAATTAATCACTATACAATCTTTAGCTAAGTGTGTCATTTACTTTCCCATGAAATAAGCTAATAAACACATACCCTTTGGCTTCTTTGTATTGCTTAATACCAGAAAATCAATACAAAACAGACTACTGACTAAGGTACAGATGTAATTTATATATGAAGCCACAAAATTTGTTAATGTACGAAATTACTTTCAGGCAGAGAATACAGAGATTTGAAATGCATGATCCTACAATATACCTGTAAGTTTACACCTGAAAGTTTTGACGATTATTGTTTATTGTATTAATTTTATGCAATGGTTGTTACGAGACATTTTAGTCCTTGTGCATTTTTTAAGATGACAAGTTATAACAAAATACCTTACAGGATGAAGAACATATTCAGTTCAAGTTTTTCACCCTGTATCAAAGTGTAATTCAAATGTATCATCAGGACAGCATGGGAAGGCACTTTCTTAGTTTTAATGCAGTTTTTCCACTGTATCTCATATTACATGTAAGCTTTCTGCAGTTGACAGTCACAGATTATTTGAACTCTCATTGACATGGTTTTTGTCCAGATAAAGAACCAGTCAATGGTCCAGAGGGCAGTGCATCACTCAGAGAGAGTGAAAAGTCAAGAAAATTGGTTTACAAAAATTCGGTATGTTACAGTCTTACAATAGCTACAGTTCTTACTTTATTATCTCATAAAACAAGTGATGTATGCAATCAGACAACTAAAGAATTAAGCTTCATGAAATCTTAGCTTTGCATAAGTCTCTTTATATTTTATAATTGTTATCTACCTATCATTGTTATCTACCTTTCATCATTGTTATCTAGCTTCATTCATTGTCATTAACCTGTGATTCCCAAAGTTAAAATTTGGGTATTCCAACACTTATAAAATTCTAGCTAATTACCTTCATTAAACTTGGTCACAGGACCCAGTACATCATTTCTCAAAAATTAGACTAGTTAAATTCATTTAGCCTAGTTAGGATCAGCAATAAAATAATGGAAAAGTTTGATTTTATTGTATGTCTGTGTTAAAATAGTTGGCTTCAGGTTATACATTAGTGATATTTATTTAAAATCTAAAGATTCAAGTTTATTGATAACATGTACCCATATTTTTGTATAAACATTTATTTTAGGGTTGGTGTTTAAAGTGTTGATATGAGCCAAATGTCTGTCAGTATTATGTACAGTAAATAGTCTATTTACAGCTTGCAAATGCATATCTGTGATAGAAATAAATTTTGTTAACACTATATGAAGACCATAAAGTTGTAACAATGGGGGTTGTGTAAAATAAAATTTAAGTACACTGGCACTTGTTATGGATTTTCTGAAAGAGCGAATGGAATACTGAAAAGCAGATTAGTCTATATTGTAATTAATACAGTCAAAATGGTTAGTTACTATTTTTTGTGTTAATATTGCAATAAATAGTCAAGATAGTTGCTATTTTGGGTGTTAGTATTATATCAAAATAGTCAAAATAGGTGAGTTACTATCTTGTGTGCTGATATTTTATTAAGGGGCTAAGTAGACTGTTTAATAACACAAACTTATGAATGTTTTATTTTCACTAATTTATCAGACCCATCTTAGCTTGACACAGCAATAACTTTTATCTCTGTATGCTCATACATCCTTCTACACCCTAAATTAAGGGTCAGTGTTGCAGTCTTCTATGCCCTAGATTAAGAGTTAGTTTTCAATGTTTTAGATGAAGCTCAGTCTTTTTACTTTCTAGCCAAAAAAAGGCAAGTTTCACAAAAAAGAAAGTCTCCTGATTACAGGAATAGCTGGATACATAAACATTATACAAAAATCATCAGTGCTTAAGATGTACCAGTTAGTATATTCAATTGCAATGTACATGTACTTCATTTAAGGAATGCTGTTTTGCATGTTGATATGGACGTTAAGTTTTTGTATTGAAAATAATGTAGGTTATATTGTATGTACTGTACACACTGACTGCCATAAGATCCTTTTCAAAAAGTGCTGCTGGATTGCAAAGAGATTTGACCTTGATCACTCATAAAGAGTGATTTTTCACAAGTTATTTTTGAGTATTTATGTTTCATGTTTTGTGGCTATGTAATGTTTGCACATGTAGACCTTCTGACAAGCACATTGGTGTGGATGATGGTTTAAATTTTGTTTGTTTCTGTAATTTTTATTAAAAGGGCAGATGAGTTTCTAATAGTGTAATCATTTGTTTGCTTTGCCACTGTTGTATCTCTTCCTTAATGCATGTTCTGGCATTTTAATTTTACTCCAACTATGAACAAACTTTCCATCCAAAAGATCAAGAAAACCATATTGTCTCCCAAACAATGCAAATCTTAAAATTTTTTTGTTCTGTACACATAGAGACATGAGAAGAAACACATTTGTGCCTTTATTTTGTTACAAGCTTATTTTCAGATTAACAAAATCAAAAGTTCTACTTGGTCCAGTATTAAATCATCAATTGTTATGCTGATGTACATTCAAGATGAACCGCAGTCCAAACTGCCGATATATAAAATATATTGAAGCTGATGCGGACATCTTTAGTTTTGTAAGTACACATTACATATTCTTGTAATGAAATGTGTTTTGAAAAAATTCATACTTGTTAATTTTATTATTGATGTACACTTTTCTCTACTTTAGAATTAGACAAGCAATATCACAAAATAAACTTTTTCAAAAGTATTACTTGTACTTATTCTTTTGTTTTTCTTTAATTGACATTGTGAAACACACAGATCTATTTTCCCATGTAATTCTTTGGTAAGGGGGATGAAGAGCACATGAAACAAAAGCTACATGTTACTACATTACTGTGACCATAGCCCATCAAAATGAGGAGCATATACATGTTACTGCATTACTGTGACCATAGTCTATCATTAGTAAGACTATACTTAATGCTATTATCACCTCATGAAAGTTTTTGCCCAGTATGGTTCAAATCTGCCATGTTAAGGGTCAATCATCTACCTGATAAAACAAGTGTCAAAGTTTGCAGGCTGGATTTAAGCAACATTATACATGCATATAGAAGTGTATCGGATATTTTTCTCATCAGAAACCACGGGAACCATCACTTATACAATCAAAAATGCAAGTAACATTCTCACAATAAAATTGTAAAAAAAAATACCAATTAATTCATATTAAAAAATGCTGCTCAGTTTGAAATGAAAATTGTAAAAATAATTTCCTTCATGCAAGGCACCTAAGCAAACTTTTAAAAAAAATCTTGATGATAATAAAACCAACAGATCAAAAATATGGCTTCAGGAGTAGTAACAAACTGTACCAAACATACAAAATCACCTTGTTTATATGTATTGATCCTGGTTACTTTCAAAATTACCCAAGATCAAAATCTGATCAGAATTATGACTTCCAGAGTGGTAGTAAGTTTAGCCAATCCTGTGCATCACTGAAATATCCAAAATCTTGATGATATAAGCACATATTCCACAGTCGTACAGAATCAGATAAAAAATCTGGTCTCCAGTGGCAACATGGTCAGCCAATAAGATGTGAGATTATCTAATTAATGGTGTGAATCTTGTTTATAATCTAACACATGTAACATTTTGATTAACATATAAGACCATATTTCAAGTCTGATTAAAGTAAGATCAGAAATATAAACTCGGGAGGGGTAGCAAGGTCTGCAAATCACATCCAGAATCACCTCATTTGTATGTGTTGATCTCATCAAATTTGTCAAGATCTTAATGATTCAAACTATAGAAAAACTTGTTTTTAAAAAAAACTATAATGGATTTGATCAAAATAGGCCAAATATGACAAATACACAAATGGGTTAATAGCACCTATACAACAAAATAGCAGCAAGATTTTCTTACATACATGAAAAGAACAATCATGTAACAAACCCTGATAAGGATCACTACAAAATTTCAAATAAGGGCAAGGAAACCATGCACATGGTGTAATGTCTAAAACAAGGGCAAGGAAACCTGCCAAAAGGTGTAATCTAAAATTAAGGCAAGGAAATGAGCCAAAAGGTGTAATGCCTAAGATAAGGGCAAGGAAACAAGCCAAAAGGTGTGATGTCTAAAATTTGGGCAAGGAAACCAGCCAAAAGGTGTAATGTCTTAAATTTGGTCAAAGAAACCAGCCAAAATGTCCAATGTCTAAAGTTAGGGCAAGGAAACCAGCCAAAAGGTGTAATGTCTAAAATAAGTGTATGGAAACTAGCCATAAGGTGTAATGTCTAAAGAAGGGAGTAAAAGTCTTGTAAGAAATATAATTAAGGCTTGGGGACAGAACAAATGGAAACCTGGCAAATGGAATCTGAACAAGTCTCTATAAAAATACAAACAATGAGTAAATGAAGTCAAAAATATCTAAATTAAATTCTCTTGCTCAAAATTCCTTTTCATTTTTGAACTATTGAATGGGAGTGGGAAGGGCATACAGACATAAAATCCTTTCGTCTTCTTATGAAAGGGAGTTACCTTAAAGCTCCAATAGTTTACCATAGCTATGGATCCAAGAGGTTTCCATGCAAATAATTTTTAAAAATAAAAAGTAGCAGTCTGAGCAGTAATCTTTGTGAGACGACTCCAATCTGGTGAAATATCAGAGTACACCAAACATACAACCCACTTGAGCCACTAAGGGCAGGTTTCAGGGGTGATATCCTGTGTTCCGGCTCACACCAGGAGAAAGAGGCATTTGAGCATGCCTTGACTTGTCTCAATGCTTTTCAGGTAGTGCTTGAGAGTGTGAACAGCATCTTTCATGGCTGCTGTTCTCGACCTGTCTTTAGAAGAGAGCGAGTGCAGACTCTTCGGTTTCTGGCAGTAACCTATTTTGGGCTACAAAGCTTGGTTGTGTCAAGAGAATCACTGAACCCATCTGATCTGAACTAAAAGGAGTTCAGGTCAACATAAAGGGCATGCAGCTCCCTTGTCCTGCATGTGGAAACTAAAGCTATCAGGAAACATGACTTGTATGATAGTGGCTTTGGATATGTTATAACCCAGGATTGTTTCCATTTGGAAACAGTGAGGGATTTTGATAGAGACCAAAACGGTCTAAAAGAACCGATAGGTCTATATGCTGCCCAAAATCATGTCTGCCATGATGCTGGAATGTGTCTAATATCATGGGGTGGTAGCCTTTGATAGAGATTGTTTCTCCTCAACGAGCCAGAGAAAAAAAGTCAGCCAGTTGAGGGACTGAGGCATGTAACGGGACAATGTTGTTGGTATGGCACCAGTCCCTGAAAACATGCCACTTTCCCTCGTAAGCCTTCATATTGGAGGGACTTCTTGTTCTTGAGATTCTCTCCACAATCAAAGGTTTGAATTGCCACGCAAGGTTGTCCTGACAAGAGCTGTGCATGTAGAGGACAGTCTGGGCAGGAAAGAACCACACATGACCATGATTGCTGGAGAAGATTCAGGTTGTCTGGAATCTTCCTGGGCATATCCATCACTAGAACAAGTAGATCTGTGACTCCAGGACTTGTCCCATCTGAGAGGAGATAAGAGAATAATCTTGCCATTCTAACCCCATAACTTCTGGATTATTTTCCGTATCAGCACCGTGGGAGGGGAGGCAAATGCCCAAAACTCCTCCAAAATGATTGACAGTGAATCCACAGCCCAAGCTTTTGGGTCTGGAACTGGAGAGATGAAGGTGGGTAGCTTGTGATTCCACCTTGTTGCAAAGAGATCAATCATCAGACACACCCAAAGAATGCAAGCATGTTAATAACTCATACAAATGGAGCAAAGAAAGAAAGTCAAATTTACACGAACTCGTAATGACTTTGCAGAGGTCAACAACAGCATAATGTGACATGGTCTTAAAAGGACATAGTCCCTACAGGTGAAAAAATTACTCAAATTTAGCAGAAATTGTGAAAATAATGTATACACCTGCAGCAGAATGATTAACTCACACAATACATCCAGAGCAAATTTTGGATGGTTCAATTAGAAACACAAAAATGGCCTGGATTATTGGAGGGTAAACTATACAATGTGATCCATACAGTAGCAAAGCTAAAACCGAGCTACAACTGGTGGCGCCAAAGGGAGGTAATGGGTAAGAGTTATTGCCCTTTGTTTATTTGAAATAGACAGGAAAAGACAATTTTCATCTTTTAGTAGGGCTGGATTTGTGACATAGCAGAGTGATATACCTTAAGTAATGTGATTGGGGGAACCTATTCAAAGGAGAAATCTGGAATTTGTTGCTTTTATAAACTTCTGTTTTATGATCAAAAATTTTCTATTGTAGACATTTGGTAACTTGGAGGGTCTATATATTTAGATTAATGAGGGTAATTAAAGTTGGATGAGCTGGATTACTGTTTTCTATTTTCATTAAAGGCCAAAATGACTAAGAATAAATCTAAAATTATGGGACTAATAACATTTAACATGAATAACTAATGAATTCACAACAGAGTAGAATCCCCATGTTAGAGGAGGAATCCCCATGTTAGAGGTGACTCCCCATGTTAGAGGAGAATCCCTATCTTAGAGATTAATCGGATCCATGCCAACTAATTATCATAACACTTCTGAACATTTCAAGATTGTTTTTTTGGAAAGTATTTGATTCAAAGAGAAATTTTCCATGGAAGTGGGTGAGTGGCAGTGAAGTTATACCAGTCTGACTTGTACCTACCATATAGTAAAATTGTCCAAGGGGTTTTAACACAGCTGTTTTATAGTCAGAAGTGTGTAATAGTCTAGATATTATTGCATAATAAATTACACAAAGTAAAGCTCGAGGCTGGGCAATAGTCTGTTGCAATTCTGAATAATAAATAACACCAAGCCAGGCTTGAGGCTGGGCAACAGTCTGTTGTAATTCTGAATAAAGAATTATTAACTGACAGCTACTGGTAGGTATGTGGAATTTGGAGATTCATCAATTCTAAATCACATTAACAAAGAACAACAAATTTCTAGCCGTTAGAGATTACATTTTTTAATTAATCAAACAACCAATACTGCCTTTTATAAAAGTTTTGTGCTTTCTATAGTTAAACTTTAAATGCCAGGACTGCTTTTTTCTTCTGTTTTTTCTTTTTCACTTGAAATCTTCCTGTAGCATCGGAGAAGAACATGACATTTTCAGCACTCTCAATGTCATCCTGCAGGAACTGCATACCTGCCAGATTAAACCCAATCTGATCCTGAAGAAAAAGAGCAAAAACTAGAATGTGGTTAATGGAACATAAATGCCACCTTGGAGTGACCTAAATACAAAATTTCAATGAATGTAGATACATACAGATGGATAATGTTACATGCCACTGGGCATAAGTATAGTGCACCTCAAGAATAAAAAATGTACAATGTTTTCTAACTGTGCAAGAAACAGTTTCACAGATATTGAGCTCTAACAAAATTTAACAGTGTCATGTTTTCTCCTGGTTTACTACAATGAACCATCAAAGTGTCAACATGTTCATAACCAATCTGTGGCATGTCACTAAAATTTGCAGGAAAAGTGTTACACTCAAAATCACATGGTCTCAGAATCAATAATCTATGTTTGAAGGATTAATTTGTATACTGGTTTGACTGGGAAGTTATTGTTATGTGATGAACATGTCAGTTCTATTCCTCTGAAGAGACTACTGTTGTATGTGGCTGTAAGAAATGCATTGCAGAAGAGCACAAAATGGTGTGTTTATCTGAGGTACAAAGCTTCCAGTGATTTTTTAAAAAAATCCATCAACATGCTGCTTTACAGTAATTTACAGCAAAATCTCTTGTCTACAAACAACTGCTAAGGGTTACAGTTTTCATTCTTGTTATGTTTATGCTTTGATATAATGCCTTCTTAAGCAGTAAAATTGAAACTTGTTATTGTCTCAGCTGGGCATATCTATGACTATCAATTAAAACTATCAACAGCTATTGGCATATCTATGACTATCAATTAAAAATATCAATAAATACTGGCATATCTATGACTATCAATTAAAAAAATCTTTAGAATAACAAACATACATATTTACTGAGAAGTAGCTCTTAGAAATTTAACACACTACTGTTCAGTAATGGATTAAGTTGCTCTTCTCTATATCCACTAATTTAAAACCAGCTTACTGTGAGCAGTATAGCCTTCAGGCAGTTGAGTTTTAACAATCTGACACCCCTATCTGGTTGCCGTAAATAGAAACAATATATAAACTAGACCTAGTTACCTTTGAGGCAAGCTTAGTCTGTGACACCTTTAATGGTTGTCAAAGAAACAAACTGTGAACCAGACACAGTGACATCTGAAATTCACTTTGTTATGGTGTTTACTGGACATTTTAATGGATAAACAAATCAAAGGCAATTTGATAAAATGATATTTGAGTTTACCTATGGCTGATGTCTGGTGCTCAGAGTATGTGCCAGTCAAATAACTGAACTGATGGTCATATCTGGCAAATACAACAATGTCTGGTGCTCAGAGTATGTGCCAGTCAAATAACTGAACTGATGGTCATATCTGGCAAATACAACGTCTGGTGCTCAGAGTATGTGCCAGTCAAATAACTGAACTGATGGTCATATCTGGCAAATACAACAATGCCTGGTGCTCAGAGTATGTGCCAGTCAAATAATTGAACTGATAGTCATATCTGGCAAATACAACAATGTCTGGTACTCAGAGTATGTGCCAGTCAAATAACTGAACTGATGGTCATATCTGGCAAATACAACGTCTGGTGCTCAGAGTATGTGCCAGTCAAATAACTGAACTGATGGTCATATCTGGCAAATACAACGTCTGGTGCTCAGAGTATGTGCCAGTCAAATAACTGAACTGATGGTCATATCTGGCAAATACAACAATGTCTGGTGCTCAGAGTATGTGCCAGTCAAATAACTGAACTGATGGTCATATCTGGCAAATACAACGTCTGGTGCTCAGAGTATGTGCCAGTCAAATAACTGAACTGATGGTCATATCTGGCAAATACAACAATGTCTGGTGCTCAGAGTATGTGCCAGTCAAATAACTGAACTGATGGTCATATCTGGCAAATACAACAATGTCTGGTGCTCAGAGTATGTGCCAGTCAAATAACTGAACTGATGGTCATATCCAGCAAATACAACAATTTAAGGAAGCCTGCTTTAGAAATACAGTGTATTTTCTTGAAATTTTAAAATCTTTATTAAGAGTAAAGAAAGTTCAGTTCAATAATTTGGTTGACAACAGGAATTAACTATTCTTAGGCTGGCAAAATCAGTATTGCCAGTACTAAATAAGAATTTTGCTAAATGTTATGTCACACCAGTTCCACATCCCAAGACCCTCAAAAGTCACTACAGTATGAAAAGTATGTCACTGTTACCTAATTTTGCCTGTGGTGAAATATATCCTCCAAAGTGATTATATCAATAAAGTTTCATGACTCTATATACGACAGTCAGAGAAAATGGGCTAAGTATTACAACTTATTGCAATCAAATGAATGTGAACAGAAAGTCATTGTGACCTACTTTGGCCTGTCAAGAGTAGAACCCTCCAAGATAAATACACCTGTCAAGTTTCTTAACATAAAACTGGAGAGAAAAAAGCTAGGAACATGGCATTCCAACTCATCACCAAGAAGTCCAATAGGGGTCAACCATGATGGGTACGGATTTGACTGAAGGCAATTGAGTGGATGGACCATTCTGTGTGAATCAGTTGATTCCATCTGGACAGCAAGTCTACCAGGACTACAACAGCAAGTGTACTTAGTACTAGGACTACAACAGCAAGTCACCTTGAACATTGGGCTTCTTTGGGATGTGGCCAACTTCAAAATGGATTTGTCAAAAATGACACCACATGAGAAACTCCCAAACAAGAAGGATCACATTTGGTGACTTAGTTCCCCTTGCCTTCACAATACCTCCCATAAGCCAAGAGAGGTCCTTCCAATGGTTGATAATGTGCTTCATATAATCCAAAACTTTGATGATTTCATCTTACAGGAAGTCAGACTGATGTTTGATGATTTCATCTAACAGAAAACCAGACTGAAGTTTGATGAAAATTGTCATTGCAAAAAGAAAGGCACTTCTTAACACGTGTCTTTAAATGCATAAGGCAAAGAAATCTCAAAGGCAGTGATGACTGAGCTCAGTCATCATTTGTGGAATGTGTGCATCTATAAGCAGGTGAATGTATGGAATGTGTGCATCTGTAAGTTAGGGAATGCTTGGAATGTATGCATCTATAAGCAGGTGAATGTATGGAATGTGTGCATCTGTATGCTAGGGAGTGCTTGGAATGTGTGCATCTATAAGCAGGTGAATGTATGGAATGTGTGCATCTGTATGCTAGGGAATGCTTGGAATGTGTGCATCTGTATGCTAGGGAATGCTTGGAATGTGTGCATCTGTATGCTAGGGAATGCTTGGAATGTGCATCTGTATGCTAGGGAATGCTTGGAATGTGTGCATCTATATGCTAGGGAATGTTTGGAATGTGTGCATCTGTATGCTAGGGAATGCTTGGAATGTGTGCATCTGTATGCTAGGGAATGTTTGGAATGTGTGCATCTGTATGCTAGGGAATGCTTGGAATGTGTGCATCTGTATGCTAGGGAGTGCTTGGAATGTGTGCATCTGTATGCTAGGGAATACTTGGAATGTGAGCATCTGTATGCTAGGGAATGCTTGGAATGTATGCATCTATAAGCGGGTGAATGTATGGAATGTGTGCATCTGTATGCTAGGGAATGCTTGGAATGTGTGCATCTGTAAGCTAGGGAATGTTTGGAATGTGTGCATCTGTATGCTAGGGAATGCTTGGAACGTGTGCATCTGTATGCTAGGGAATGCTTGGAATGTGTGCATCTGTATGCTAGGGAATACTTGAAATGTGTGCATCTGTATGCTAGGGAATACTTGGAATGTGTGCATCTGTATGCTAGGGAATGCTTGGAATGTGTGCATCTATATGCTAGGGAATGCTTGGAATGTGTGCATCTGTACGCTAGGGAATGCTTGGAATGTGTGCATCTGTATGCTAGGGAATACTTGGAATGTGTGCATCTGTATGTTAGGGAATACTTGGAATGTGTGCATCTGTATGCTAGGGAGTGCTTGGAATGTGTGCATCTGTATGCTAGGGAATACTTGGAATGTGTGCATCTGTATGCTAGGGAATGCTTGGAATGTATGCATCTATA
>JAECUM010009254.1:0-53184 GCA_016617855.1 Megalonaias nervosa
TTCTTTACCACAGGTTGAGGATTTTAAACAGAGACAGAAAGAAGAATTGGAGAAATTTTTACAACAGCAGAAAGAAGCAGAACAAGCTTTTCTCCTTTAACAGCAACAGCGAGAAGAAGAAGAGGCCAGAAGGAAACGACAGGAAGAAGAAGAAGCAGAGAAGAAACAAGACCGAGGAGAGAAGGAGAACAGTGAAAATCAAACGGTAACGGTACTCTTGGACATTTTGGCAGCGTTAAGAAGTCTGAAACAAATGTATCAGACGTCTTTATTACGACGCAAGAGAAAAAGACGTTCCCAAGCTAAACAGTCCAACCCTGTTAGTACGCCGGAGATACCACCCCTAGTGATTTCTACCCAGTCTTCGACGGAAGCAGGTCCAGAAGTTGGCTTTGGCCGTGGCAAAGGCTTAAGGCAGTTAAAGCTGATTGCTTCTCGTTCCTGAGTTTGTTATTTTTTTAATAAAAAACAAACACCCAACGGTCCTTTTCAGGGCCACTCACTTCTTTCGAAAAGAGATAGTATTCATTTTGCCTCAGTCAATTAAAATTCAAAATCCCCTTTTTGACCCTATGATCTACGTGTATGAGTGCGTGAGTGTAGGCCCTTATTCTAAAAAATCAAAACCAGGAGACACTTACGTTTTTCTGTCTGGTCTATTCTGGTACACATTTTACAATCCAATTCACAACACAACACAACACTTTAAAAAAGTTCATAGACTTCTTCTGTGTCTTTTTTTTTTGTTCACTCTCTTCTTCCTGACTTTTTTCTCGTCTTCGTTTGTTTTCTTTCTGAACGTGTCGGGGTTCTTCCTTTGCCGAGGGCACCTCTTCTTCTTCCTCCTCCTGCTCCTGTTGTTTCTTAGGGCAATCTGACGACCAATGTCCTTTCTCTTGAAAACGATAACAGGTATCTTGACTTCTGTCTATTTTGACACTAGTCCTGCTTTTTTGACGGTCTGGACATTCTGTAGCCCAATGCCCTTTCTTCTGACAGATATAGCAAGTATCTTGACTTTTATCTCGAAAGGAGGGGGAGTAGTCCGTCGGCTTGTCTGAACAAAACTTTCGTATGACACCTCGCAAATCTCTGATCAGACGTTCAATCTGTGTGAGTTCTTCCATCGTGCTGGTCGGCTTGAGAGCGAAATGAATACTGAGAGGGAAGGCACCAGCCCTTTATATATATACCCTGAGCATGACATAGATATAAAGGTGTCCATATCGTTTCAAATTTAGTCTTTTGACTTTTTGCAGTCTAGATGAAACGATCTCATCATTTCGTAAAGAAAGGAGAAGAAAGTAAGAGGCAGAAACGTGACTTATCGCCTCGCACAGGAGCTGAAGTCTTGGCTCAAATTCATGCCAGCGAATTTGAAGATGACATGAGTGAGCCAGAATCCACACCCAGAAAGTCTACACCAGACCAAAATTCATCACCACCACCAGTAGACCCTGAAAAGTACTACCACATCCGAGAGACGGACACACGCTCCTCTAGAAAATTTAGAACCACAGCCTACGGTGAAGTTTAAAGATTTCAAGTCAGACGTACCGCTGGAGAAAGCAGAAGGGTTCATCACCGACGTGTTGGATTCTTTATTAACCACACTGAAACAGCAATGTGAAGCCAAAGAAGACGATCGCTTGAGACTTTCCATTCATCACGACAGTTTGATGGAGTTTAGCAGCCCGGCAGAACTGACACCTTCCAAAGTCATGTATAGATTCAACACGTGCAGAAATCCAACGACAAGTTTCACATCATCGACGGAAAAGCGACACTGTTCATGACCCACGTTTCTCTTCCCCAAGGGACCGGACAACGCAAAAAGATGTTATTGGTAGACGACTTTCGCAGCATCAAGCGCAGCCTCGTTCATATTAACAACACTCAAGACCAGATGTGTTTAGCCCTTGCCATCGTGGTGGGACGAGCGTATGCCGACAAGAACGACACAGCAGAATGAAAAAGAGCCTGGAAAGATATACGACAATCGGGCCGAGCCAAACAACGAAGAGAAGCAGAACTCCTGTTACAGCAAGCAGGGATATCCAAAGACACCCCCTGCGGCATTCCTGAAATGCAAAAATTGCAAGACGTCTTGGGTCCACGCTACACCTTGAAAGTGCACCCTCAAAAAGTGCGCGGACCTCTGTTGTTTCGAGGCAAAGATTTCAAGGACGGAAAATACATTCACGTCTATCATGACGATGAACATTTCGATGCCATTACCAGTATCACTACATTCCTGTCATACAGTTATTACTGTGAGAAATGTGACTATGGCTATGACAATCGAGAGCAACACAATCATTGTGGATCGAAATGTGAGGGATGTTTGGCCACTAAACCTTGTCTGGACGAAGGACAAGAACGAGTTCATTGCCCAGCTTGTCAACGCACTTTTGTCAGTCCACCCTGTTACCAACAACATTTGAAGACGCAAGGTTCACAGCAGAAATGTGCTTGTTAACTCCTGAGATTGTGCCCTACTTCTGGACAAGGCATACGTGCTAATAGTGCCAAGTTACACGTCTGTTCAGGAAAGAAACGATGTCACATTTGTCGCCAAATCGTGGACTTGGAACACAAATGCTGCATTCAGAAATACCATTCCAAGAATGAAGAGGAAGAAGAAGATGAGCAGAAGAAAGACAATTTCATCTTTTTCGATTTCGAATGCATGCAGGAGACCGGCATTCACATTGCTAATTTCTGTGTGGCTCACCGAACGTGCGAGAAGTGCATCCAAGAGCCTATCTTTACTCATTGCCCTCACTGTAGCAAGATTCCTGGAGGACTTGAAAAATCTTTCGGGGACCAAACACGTTGGCCGATGTCGCCGAATGGATCTTAGACCCCATCGACGAGACGTGGAGCCAAGAGGACACCGAATATTACGGAGATTGCCATCGCTATGCCACGGTGATGGCTCACAATTTCTCGGGATACGATGGAGAGTTTCTTTTGAGATACTATACGGAACAAAGTACCGAACGTCCTAAAGTGACTTTGAACGGAGCCAAAATCATTTCCATGCAAGTGGGACAAATGCAGTTTAAAGATTCGATGAATTACTTGGCCATGCCTTTGAGTCGCATGCCTAAAACGTTTGGAATGACAGAAATGGCCAAAGGCTATTTCCCGCACTTTTTCAATACCGAAGCCAATCAACACACCGTTCTACCCCATTTGCCTGAGGCTCACTACTACGACCCCGACAACATGCATACCGAACAACGAGAAGATTTCTATGCTTGGTACCAGACTCACACCTCGAACCCTTTCGACTTTCAGGGAGAAATGTTAAAATATTGTCGTTCATACGTGGACATTTTATGGCGTTGCTGTGGAAAATTTCGAGAACTGTTCATGGAACACGGAGGGGTCGATCCTTTGAAAGAAGCCTGCACCATTGCCAAAGCGTGTTCATTAGTGGACCGTCAACGATTCATGCCCGAAAACACCTTCGCTGTCATAAGTCCTCAAACGACTAACTTTGTCAAACGCCAATATTCGGTCAAAGCCCTACGATGGCTACATTACTTGTGCCAGAAGGAAGACAAATGGATCCAACACGCTCGCAACGGAGGAAGCGAAAAAACCATTGGAAGGTATTCAGTGGAAGGCTGGGACTTAGATAACCCCAAGGTCGTGTACGAGTTTAGCGGCTGCTTATTTTACGGATGCCCCATCTGTTACCCTCAACGTAACACTACAAATCAGTTTTTACAACGGACCATGGAAGACTTGTACCAGACCACTTGTCAGCGGCGATTGAAGTTAGAGGAGCAAGGATACCAAGTGGTAGAAATGTGGGAACACGAGTACGATCACCGTTTGAAAACCGATCCCGAGTTTAACCGCATCGTGGAAAGTTACAAGCTGGTGGACCCTTTGAACCTGCGGGACAGTTTGTACGGAGGACGGACGAATGCCACCAGTTTGCTGTACCAAGTCGACGAAGAGAAAGGAGAGGAAATCAAATACTTGGACGTGTGTTCTCTGTATCCGTACGTGTGCAAATATTGTCACTTTCACGCAGGGCACCCGCAATTGCTGACGGAACACATCGACCTGGAAAACATTCGACAATACGAAGGATTGATCAAGTGCAAAGTCTTGCTTCCCACGAACTTGTACCATCCTGTTTTACCACATCATTGCCAAGGAAAACTGATGTTTCCCTTGTTTCGATCTTGTGCCGAAAGGTGCAACCAAGACCGACCTTGTCCGCACAGCCAGGAAGAACGCGCCTTGACGGGAACGTGGGTCAGCGTGAAATTGTTCAAAGCTCTGGACCTCGGATACCATCTGTTAGAAGTGTACGAAATTTATCACTTTCCCTAGACAGAAAAATACAACAAGGGCGACGAGACTCAAAAAGGCATTTTCGCAGACTACGTGAATGCCTTTTTAAAACTGAAACAAGAAGCCAGCGGCTATCCTTCCTGCTACCACACTCCCGAAAACCAAAAGAAATTCAAAGAGAAATACTGGGTGCAGGAAGGCATCACTTTAGACCACGTAGAGAAAAACGAAGGAAGGCGATCGTTTGCCAAAGTGATGTTAAATTGTTTGTGGGGCAAAATGGCACAACGACCGTGTTTACCCAAGACGGAGTATTTGACAGAACCTTCCCGCTACTTACAGATGATTCACGAGAAAACCAAATACATGAAACACTTGGACGTCGTTCGTGAGGACTTGATCTTAGTCAATTACGAAGAAGAGCTGGACTTTGTAGAAGCCGACGAATTTGGAAATGTCATCATTGCGGCTTGCGTGACAGCCCATGCTTGCTTAAAACTGTATGAAGCTTTAGAACTGTTAGGAGATCGTGTGTTGTATTTTGACACGGACAGTTGCATCTACATCGATCGTCTGGGTCACCAACACCCTAAGATCGAAGGAGACCGTTTAGGAGCCTGGACGGACGAGCATCCCGGCGACAAGATTCTAAGTTTTGCAAGTGACGGTCCGAAAAATTACGGCTACGAATACCGGGACCCACAAGGAGAAGTGCACACCGAATGTAAAGTGAAAGGATTGACTCTCAATTATCGCACCAGTCGACTGGTGAACTTTGGCGTCTTGAAAGAAGCCTTGCAGTCTGGAGAGGATGGAAAATTTTAAAGTGACCACCAACGAACCGCACAAGATTGTACGTTTACCCACACACCAAATCGTCAGCCGGCCTTTGGAAAAAGTCTATCAGATCGTGTACCAGCAGCGAGTACCGCTTCCCAATCACTTCACTTTACCTTACGGTCATGTCGATATTGGTTAGCATAAAAAGAGGGACAACATCCAAGACCGATAGTTTATTGTCACTACAAACACCAAGCGAGAAAGATGAATCCTTTCACACAGCAAGTATCGAGCGTAAGACTCAAGTCCAACGAGAAATTCGAGTACGATGCTGTGCCTTGCGATGGCAGGGGTGCCGTACGCGATGACCTCAGCGATTCAGTACCACATCATGGGAACTTTGCCACGACAACCACTATACCTACCATGGAAAGTGATGCTGTGCGTGTCAAAGCTGACGGATGCGAAAGTGATGCCACTCGTCATCGTACGTCTTTTCACTTTACTGGTTTTCATGGTGGATGTCATCATTATGAAACCATGCGTCTACCACACTGCGGATGTCATCCAAAACTGAGCAAACTCCTGCATATTTCACCGTACCCTCATCGAAATGAACCTGTGAATGACGAATATTCGTTCACTGTGAGATTGCCTGAATACTGCGACTTTGAAAGTCGATTCCAAACCTTCCGAGGAAAATGGCCAAAATATCTGGGAGGCCCTACCCCCGTAGAATTAGCTCGAACAAGATTTATCTACCTGGGCGACGGGGATAAATTCAAGTGCTTCAGTTGCGGTGTGTCACTTCACGAGTGGGAACAGAAAGATTCCTCTTACCTGGAACATGTTAGATGGTCTCCGGATTGTCACTACCTACATTTGGTAGGACCTCGTCATTGAAGTGGCATACCATGTCGTTTAAGAAATCAGCTACGTGGCTAAGAGTCAAACGTTGGACAACACCTAGACAAGTATTTAAACCCCATTTAAAAAATAATATTGCCAGATCAAAATCTCAATGGGTGACTGAGGAACTTTTATGTCGAGAAATTCACAAGAGGAAATTGAGAAAAGTCAACAAACAAGTCAGATTTCTCTGGATCAAGTGTGCGTTGTTCCAAATATTCCGCTTTAGACCATTTACATTAGAAGATTTCAATGACATTCTTTACCGTTTCCTGAAATGGCAGTGGCCAGAAATTACTCACTACATCCGTTACTTTCGCTCTAGGAGAAGTGTTTGAGTGACATGTTCATAGATACTTTACAAGAGAACATTCGTGGTTTGCATGTGGAGTTGAGAGAACGCATTTACCGAGAGTTGGTCAAAATACAAGTGAAACGCAAAGAACAACGCATCCGTTACGTCACCGATGTTGGAATCACTAGTACCTTAGTGGTGTAAGAGGACTAATCGAATTCAAAACGTTCCATTTGTCAGACATTGATGAATCGCGTGAAATTCATAAAGTTTTGGATTCCACTCATTCAACTTACAAGGTGATTCTAATACACAGGATTCCAACGGACGAGTTAGAGGATTACAACAAATCTTTACAAGAACTATTCTTTTTAGTTCAAGAGGAAACTTCTTTGCGACGTGTGGTGTGTTAGTGACTAAACATTTTTGGTTTGTTACTGAAATAAAACCGATCCTGTTCAAGAAGTACACTTATTACCTCACACCAAAGAGGGTATAAAAACGGACTACCATGCCACGACCTTTATCATTCGTGATAGAACAGATTCCGTGGAAGGAAATCAATGACAATATTCAAAGGGTGGAGGATTACCATTGCATTTTACGAGAACTGAGTCCATTGAATTGGGGTCGACGTGTGGTGTGTGTCTTAATGACTTGCTTTCTATGATTTCGTTTACCGGCCGTATCCTTGTGGACTCTTTGGGAACAGTACATACCCACAAAACATGAAAGCGTTCCATTTAAATGTACACAAAAAACTCATTCTGCTCAAAGATTTGCGCTTTCATCTCAATACTTCTCGACTTCTACAGGAAAACAAGATTCGTCAACTTTTAGGTACTGAAGATGTGTACGATGATGTGTGTGTAGTTGTAAATTACACCCTCACTGGAAAGATGTACGTGACTGGAAAAGTTGGGCTTTCGAGGCTTGGACAAAAGAAGTGGCACACTATGCCCAAAATTTGTCATCCTACAAAATTTAAACGTTCAGTGAAAAAGTAACTTTTAAACCTGTGTTAGTGACAGTGCCAGAAGAAGAAGAAGAAGAACCACTCCTTTCAGGACAGGACAGGACCGTCATTGACATCCCCGAAAGACCATTCCAGGAGGACCCCTG
Organism: Megalonaias nervosa; assembly: GCA_016617855.1. NCBI lineage: Eukaryota > Metazoa > Mollusca > Bivalvia > Unionida > Unionidae > Megalonaias > Megalonaias nervosa. The sequence goes on from JAECUM010009254.1 coordinate 7,424, forward strand.
TGTGACTGTGTCAAGGTGTGTAGAGACTCTAAGAACATAACACACTGTCCCTACGATACCTCATCTTGATCACCAAAAATGTTGTACAGAGACTTGTTTATATTCCACTTTGATCGTTTTGATGTGTCTTTTATTCATGTACTTAACCATTTGGCTTTTATGTACTTTTGCCATTCGTGTTGTTCACTTTTAAAGATGGCAATAAATGTGTCCTGAAAAAAGTATAAAAACTCTTGTCTTTTCTGTCTTCTTGTCAAAAGTGACATTCTTTACAGTACTATGGCTACCTCTACTGTCTCTGTTCCCTCGTCCTCCACATTCAAAGCCATTGACGAACATTTAGATCGAACCAGTTGGGAGGCCTTGTATCTTCGCCATCCCTTTAACATGCTCATTGCCGGACCTAGCGGTTCAGGCAAAACCGAATTTGTTAAACGTTTGATTGAACATAAACATCATTTGATCGATCGTCCACCTCAACGAATCGTGTGGTGTTACAAAGAGTGGCAATCGGCGTACAGCCTTCTGCGAGAAAGTCAAGGCGATTCCATCGTCTTTGTGGAAGGCATTCCTGGCGAAGACGACGGGATCGTGTCTGACCCTAGTCAAACCCATCTGGTCATCTTCGACGACATGTTAGGAGAATACAAAGAAGAAATTAAACTGTGGTTTACGCCCAAAGGGCATCATCGTAATGCCATTGTCATTTACATCACTCAAAATTTGTTTCAACAAAGTAAAGCTCATTGCACCACCAGTCTCAATGCTCATTACGTGGTCTTGTTTAAAAGCCCTAGAGATAAACCGCACGCAAGTACAAGTGTTAGCCAAACAGTTATTAACGCCTTGGCTGACTCATGCATACGACGATGCCACTCAAACCCCACACGCTTATTTACTCGTAGATTTAAAACCCACTACCCCCGATTATTTGCGATTTCGTACCCATCTGTTTCACCACTGGTGCAAAGACGGAGAGCCTGCCATGTACACGTCCCCGTCGTCGACTTAACAACAACAACAACCAAAAATTCTATAAAAACCTTGTCACTTTGGGTCTGTCTCACACAGCGTCAACATGACGTCCCTTCAGTCTCATCTTCCCGTCAAACTGATTCGTGCCTTGTACGGCATCAGTCGTGAAGAAAATCCACAAATACGTGCTCGTGTCTTTGAAGCTAGCCTCAAAGAAGTCTTACGATGTTTTACGGTGACAGTACGTCAATTACTGTAAGTCATCATACACATTCCACTTCAGACCAAACGTTTTTTGAGAGAAACAAAGTAGCCTTGACGCAACTGGCCGTTCCTCGCATCGACACTCAAACCAAAAAGCAAATAATTTTGAAACCTGGAGGTAGCGGCTCTCTAAGAGGTGTCATCATTCGTTCCCTCTTATAAATTGGATCCCAATGCTCCCAAAGTTCTGCCCAAGAAAAAAGCCGCTCCCCGACGTACCCAAAAGAAAAACAAAAAGAGCAGAAGTGTCAAGACCAGGTCACAGCGACAGAAAAAGGAAAAGAAACGTCTACAGAAAACAGCTTATACCCGCAAGAAAGGTACTGCCGCCAGGACGCGACCTTACATTCGCAAACCGCGACCTGCCACATCGGAGACTGTGTCTCCAGTAGCCTCAGGTTCTTCCATTTCTCCGTTGCTGTTGATTCCTACCAAACCCGATTTGACACGCGTCTTTCCTAATTTGATGAAACATTGGAAACCCGCGGCTCCAAGAACTTCTCCTCCAGTGGTGACACCCTCCTCTTCTTTAGCGGTAGTGACAGTTGCTCACAAAGTACCTGCCCCCAAAATCAAAGTCCAAGAAAGATCGGGTGTGTTAAAGAGTTTACTGGATTTGTCCAAGAAAGAAATCTCCCGATTGAGTCCGTTGCGAACCCCTCCACGACGTGTGAAGCCTGCCATGAAAATGATATGACGAGCCGACAATCAGTGGGGACGCGTTCTAGTATAAAAGAGACCCGAGGAAAACGATAGGGATCAGTGTTTTTGTGCTCCTGAACGTCCAAAGATGTCCCCTCAAAGACTTGCACACCGTCACCATCGTCGTTCGTCTGTCAAAAAAAAAAAAAAAAAGAAAAGGAAAGAGAAAAGTTCACAACCACCACCCCCCACCCCCAGCGGTCAAGACAGATGCAGTCCCACGGATGTCTGAGGAAGAAGAGGTAAGAGAAGCCTTTCAAACACAGTCAGCAGCTCCCATCCCTAGTAATCTTGCAGCGTCCTTGTTGACTCCTTCCCCTACGCCCCAACGAGAAGAACTTAAAGCTTGGGTTAAAAAGATGATGTCCACTCCTCCTTCGACAGAAGAGAAAAAGAAAGAAGGGAAACCAGAAGTGAAAAAAGAAAAGAAGACCAAAGTCATTCCAGTGCTGCCACCACCACCACCATTGCCTTCGACTTCTACTCCAGTGGCACATCGGACACGTAAAACCGTTTCTAAACCACACCCTCGTCCCATTCAGAGAACCATCAGCGTAGAGTGGATCACTTATTTAAAAAATGGAGAAGGTGTTAGCTAGCATTTACTACGATCCATCCCATCCTGCAGGTTACGGAGGAGTTCAGAAATTGTATCGTGCTGCCAAAACTCGACTGAAAAGTGTCCGTTTACCTCAAGTGCAACGCTGGTTACAAGAACAAGCCATGTACACCTTACACAAACCCATTCGACGAAAATTTTCCAGAAGTCGCACCCTAGTGGAGTGTATCGATCATCAATGGCAAGCCGATTTAGCCGATGTCTCTCATTTGGCCACCTACAATGGTGGTTACAAATATTTGTTTTGTGTCATCGACGTCTTTTACAAATTTGCTTGGGTCGTGCTATTGACTTCCAAATCGAGCAGTGAGTTAGTGCGAGCGCTCAAGCTGGTGTTGAAACACATCGGGCGTCACCCTCTTTGATGGCAAACCGACAAAGGCACCGAATTTCTGAACCAAGCTTTCCAAACAGAATTGAAGAAACGTGACATTCATTTGTTCACCACCGAGAATCCCGAAACCAAAGCCAGCATCGTGGAACGTTTTCAACGCGCCTTGAAAGAACGCATGTGGAAATATTTTACGCATCAACACACTCTCAAGTACATCGACGTCTTTCCGCACCTAGTCCAATCTTACAACCAATCTTACCATCGGAGCATCGGACGTGCCCCCCCCCCCAAGAAGTGATTCCCGACAACGAAGTTACCGTCTTCGAGTGCCTGTTTGGTACGCCCCCGACAGTGACTGTCCCCAAGAAAGATGGAGTGTTGACAGAAGGAGATTGGGTGCGCATTGGCAAAACAAAACACACTTTCGATAAAGGTTACTTACCCAACTGGACCACAGAATTGTTTTGTGTCACTGAACGTGTGCGTGGCAATTATCCTCCCGCCTATAAATTGGAAGACGTGAACGGGGAAGTGCTAAAAGGAACGTTTGACTTGCCCAAGTTACAACGTGTGACCAAAAAAGAAGAAGTGTACGAGATAGAAAGCATTCTCGATCGATGAAGCCGAAAAGTGGGAAAACGACGTGTCAGAGAAGTCAAAGTACGTTGGAAAGGATATATTCCCAGTTTTGACTCTTGGATCGACTCTTCGCAAATCATCGACTATGAAAAGAAGTGATCATCATGCCCTTCAACTCAGCCTTAGCTACCGCAGTGACCACTCCTTCCCCCAGTTCTTCTCTGCAAGATTTGCAAAAGCAACCCTTGTGGGTGTGGTGTGGAGAACGTGTGCCTAAAACGCAAATTGTCTTTTTCTGCCAAATCTTTATGGTGTGTTGTGTCATCGGTGCTGCCATTGCCAATTTGAGTTTGCAACAAGGAGACAAACTATTGTGGACCATTTTACTCAGCAGTTGCATCGGTTACCGTCTTCCCAATCCGTCTCTGAAATATTCCTCTAACGGGAACAACAACGGGATTCTTGCCTTCCATCGTCAGTCCCCCCTCCAACAGTCACCATAACAATTCTTTTAGATACTCCTCTGACTTCCAGCGACCCCTCGGACACTAGAACTCTGGAATTATGAACAACCAATTTTACTTAACGTTACCCAGTGACAGATCCATAGAGGTGTTTTCCTATAACACCTTTTGCTCTTACACGGGCAAATTACCTCAGGCCATCCAGTTGTATCACGAAGCCCATTAGAAAGTTTCTTTGGTGCAAAAGATTCACCCTACACAAATCAAAAACATCATTGAAAATCAATACACTTTTACGGTAGAAATTCATGACGAGCAAGTGCAACAACACTTGGATGAAAGCGCCAGTGTAGGAGACTCTATGAAATCACAAGACCCCTAATCTAAACGGACCACTTATCAGTTGAAAATTCCCTCAGGTTATTATTTTAGTGGTCAACATTTGGTGAACGCCATGGCTGACAGGTTCAATGGCGTGTTTGGCAAAACCTTGGAGAAAATCAGAAAAAGTGTCACGATTGAATTCCACAAAATAGCTCGTCGCCTACTAATCAAATTTTCAGAGGACAAAGTATTGGCCATTACATTTTGTCCTGAATTGTATGACATTTTGGGTGGAGAACCCAAGTTGATCAAGATTAGAAACGAAATACCAGCCGTTACCGGCAACTTGGATTTTGCGAAATATTTTCGATTCCCTGTACAAATGAAACAAGGACTGAATTTGATTTTTGTGTACTCCGATGTGGCGGAGTACAACTTGGTGGGACACACCTCCGTACCGTTACTGCGTGTCATTCCTTTCAAGGTGGATTCTGCCACGAAGGCTGACGAGGAAGGTGGAAACACCTAACGCGTTCACCGCGAATTTGTACATCCTCACTATTTGCCCGTCAGTAAGTCGTATTTCGACACTGTCAACATTACTATAAAAGGAGATCTAGGACAAAATATTTCATTCACCAAAGGGAAAGTCACAGTGAAACTCCATTTTCGAAAACGATTACTCTAACCCCTTGTCAGTCATGTATCCTGTGTACCAAGGAGTCGCTCGACAGCGAGGATATGGCTTAGGAGATATGCTAAAAATAGCCTTTCGTACCGTGGCTCCCGTTTTGAAACCGATGGTGACACGGGGATTGCACGCCTTGAAAGATGCCGCGTTGACGCAAGGTAAAGAATTTCTCCAAAATGTCATCTTAGACAAACAAAACCCCAAAGAAGCTTTCTTGACAGCAGGCAAAAATGTCTTGCTTCAAATAGGCAAAGATATTTTGGGCCGACGAGAAACTCCTTAAATGCCCTGGGCGCTGCCGAGTCAGCCATTCCTGCTTCACTGACGCCACAGCAAGGACAAAGCAGAAAAAGACGACGAAAACACCCCTTCAGAGGACTTCACACCCTTAGAGCTAGAAAGACTAAGAACAAAAACCGTCCGAGAGCAAAACCTTTTTGATTATGTAAAGATCACAAAGAGAAAGGAAGAAAATGATGCACCGAGAGTCTTGTGCCTGTTCCAAGTCGGAATTGAATCTGTTTGCCATGCCACCCACCATGATGACGATGCAAGAATCCCAATGGGTCGAATTTCATCCCGTCTCCTCTTTGTCGGATTCAGCTCCCATCGAGTTTGAAATCAAAGGACAGCCCGAAGATTACATCAATCTAAATAGAGTTAGTTGTACCTGAAACTGAAAGTGATCAAAACGGACAACACCATTCCTGGAACCGATGCTAGCGTAGCTCCCGTCAACAATTTCATGCATTCCTTGTTCAGCGAAGTGGATTTATACTTGAAGAACAAACTGGTCAGCAGTAGCATGGATACTTAACCTTACCGAGCGTACCTAGAAAATCTCTTGACGTACGGAAAAGAGGCCAAGAACACTAATCTGGATCCTTGCGTGGTATGGAAACCTGACACCGCAGGTGAGGACACGCTTAACGACACAGCCCTGACAGCAGATGACAATGGTGATAATGTGGGCTTTAACGACCTTCGAAAGAAAATCCTGCAAGTTCATAGTTTAGAACTGATGGATCGTTTGCATTTGGACATGTGGTTGCAAGACAAGTATTTGCTGAACGGAGTGGATATTTTCCTGAGAATAAATCCCAGCAGTGTCGCTTTACATTTGATGGCTCATGCCAACGAGTACAAAACCTTCATCCAAGAAGCCAGACTTTACGTGCGCCGCGTAGAAGTGTTAACTAAAGCGGGAATCGCCAAGTATCCGAGACGACGCGTAGAATTGAAAACGTTCACGATTGCTGCTGGACTCAGATCCAAGATCGAAGATCATCTGTTCCAAGGACAGTTACCCTAACATTTAGTCGCCGAGAGGGTGAACGTCATCTTGTATGCCGAATTCGATAATACCATAGAAATCAATTGTTTTAGAGAAGTCATTCTAGACTATTAGAAACACTGGAATACTCTTACCCCTCTTTGAACAGTAGAGAATCTTTGGAAATGGAATGGGAGGATACCGTAAAAGCTGAACCCCAAGAGAAGACGAAGAGGACATAGTGGTCACGTCCAGATGGCCAGAACAAGAGCAACATTTAGTGTCCTGTTTTGCCAAACACCTGGCGCATAAAATTACGGAATTGACAAAGAAAGATTGCTATGGATGTCAAAACCATCAACCCAGTCAAATTCAACACGATAAATATCTGATAATGAGCAAGGATGAAAAATTGGACGAGTATCTGGACGATGCTTGGAGTCTCATCTTGGAAGAAGCAGTGTTGGATGAGTGGTATAAATGCTTGCGTGAGCATTCCTTCCCACCACTGACTACTCTGGAGATCTATCGCATCGAAGCTCTCTTAGCCCAAAGTACGTAGACGAAGCAAAGAAACGGTTACTTGACAGAGATTTTCAAAGAAAAAGTCAGAATTGAATTGATGACTTATCATTACCTGTGAAAAAAAACAAAACAACAAAATAAAACAATGGATACCTGGGATCTTTATTACCTTTTGAACAACAGTTCGTACACTTCTTCTTGGAATCCTGTCGTGTGCGCTAAAGATGAACTACCTCATCGCAAACCTCAATACCATCAAGCTTATGTCATCAACACGGACGAGAGTCATCTCCCAGGAACCCACTGGGTCGCCGTCTACTTCCCTAAAGAGGATTGTGTGGAGCATTTTGATTCGTATGGATTACCCCCTTTGGAAGACGACATCATCGACTTTATGAGAAGAAATGCCCAGTCGACACGATTCAATAATGTGAAATTACAAGGCACAGATTCCATGGTGTGTGGACAATATTGTGTGTATTTTCTTGATCAACGCAGTCTTGGATATCCTTTAGAACATTTAGTGACTTATTTCGATCGTAACTCTTCTAGAAATGATAAGAAAGTAGATCGATGGTTTTGTGACCATTATGGCTATCTTTTGTCTTTAGCTAGGAAACGTAATGTACATCAATGGCCTCATGACTTCCATCAGTGGAAATCTCACATGATTTCACAACATTGTCAACCTTGTCAAAAAAGTTTGTTTAATGTTATTGTTAATTGTTAGTAGTTAATTGTTAGTTGAATAAAAAAATGTTGTGTCTTGAAAAGCAAATGTGTCTGTCGTTTGTTTTCAAAAAAAGACTGTGAATATATGCTCTTTGACTTTCTCTCTATCCTTCACCATGATATTAGCTATCATAAAGTTTCGATCCAACAGAAACCCTAGTAGGGATGTTTTCTATCGCGTACGCGTTTGAACCATATAAAGCGGGTCGGCCTCCAGTCTGGCCATCCATGGTTGACTCGTCTACCTATGAAGATGCTTTCCAGACTAGCCAAGCTGAACGAAGCTTACTTGAATTTACATTGTGTCAGGCTAAACCTGATACAGAAGCCTGAAGAGATAGAGAATGTCAAGATGTTAATAATAGCCCAAGACCTGGTAGAAGAGATCTTCAGAGAGGAAACCAAGAAAGAGCAAGAAGAGTGGATAGAGAAATACAGACTTTAGAAGCAGAGAGAACATCAGCAGCAGTAGCAGCAGCAACAGCAGCAGGAACCAGGCAGAGGTGTCGTTGACTGCGGTGTGGACACCAAGGAGTTCTCATTCTCTTTCCGCAGAAGCAGACCATATCGTGTAGGAAAGCCTGCCGCCAGACGCGGACGCAATCTTAGACAGTAAACAGATTGCCATCACTCCCCGTCAACAAAAACAGCCCCTTTCAGGGCTACCCCAAGACTCTAGAAAAGGCATACTAATTCAATTGCCAAAAAAATTGTGTGTTTATGTTTAAAATTATAGAAGTGTGTCTATAAGCACGTCCTTTCTTTTGTAAGTAAAAATCCACACTTTGTTTCTCTGTCTTGTCCAATAGTGCATGTCTGTGTTTGTAAGTTAAAAAAAGTCAAAATGAATGCTTCTTTAAGGTCGGTGCGTTTGATATGATGGTAAGTTTTGGTGTCAGGGGATGTTTACCTTCACGTCCGTGCTTCACGCATATAAGGCGGAGCGCTCTTCAGTCTGGCTACCCACGTTGACTCGTCAACATTGAAAATGAGTAGCAGAATTGCCAACTTTTAGAACTTGAAAAGCAAGTGGAGTATGCCAGACGCATCCTGGACGAGCTGGCCATGGAGGCCGTTGCAGAAGAAGCCAGGATAGAGGAGGAGGAAGAGAAGAAAAAGAAAGAAGAGGAGAATGAAAAGAAGCGATGGATTCTGTCTCACCTCATACTAAGACCTGTGTGCGAGGTCAAGCCTGAGATGAGGACGCCTACATGAACAGTACCAGTACAACAGCCAGCACCACAACCACTACCAGCATCACAACCTCTACTCGTACCACAGCCACTACCATCACCACAACTTCATCATCCACGCGTATGGTATAGGAGAAGGAGGGAAGCCTTCACTATCCCAGCGACGGAAGATTGGGGTGCTGTAGCCACTCAAGAGGCTTCTTCACTCCCAATCACAAATGTGAATTGGGAACAAGCTTGGAGTAGGAGATGCGTATGTGGTGCCCGACCTGGGAGATGTCACCATTAGCCAGGTGCATCTGAAGTTCTAAAAAGGAAAAAAACAGCCCTTCTAAGGGCTAAGCAGATCTCTGGAAAAGAGACACTATTCAAGTTGCCAATTTGTGTGAACATAGAGTTGTGTGACTATAAACACTCACTCATTTGTGTGTGTGTGTGTGTGTGTGTGTGTGTGTGTGTGTGTGTGTGTGTGTGTGTGTGTGTGTGTGTGTGTGTGTGTGTGTGTGTTTGGCGTTCGTGTACGTTTGTGTGGATAGTAGGTAAGGTGTGTTTTTCTTCTCTTCCCGTTTGTGTGGACAGTATAATGTGTGTGTTATATGCATTCTCGTTCGTTTGTGTGGATAGTAGGTATAGTGTTTAATGGATAGTAGGTATAGTGTGTTTTATGCATTCTCGTTCGTTTGTGTGGATAGTATATGTGGTGTGTTTTATGCATTCTCATTCGTTTGTGTGGATAGTATATATGGCGTGTTTTATGCGTTCTCGTTCGGTTGTGTGGATAGTAGATATGGTGTGTTTGTGTGTATTCGCGTTCGTTTGTGTGGATAGTAGATATGGTGTGTTTTATGCATTCGCTTTCATTTGTGTGGCTAGTAGATATGGTGTGTTTGTGTGCATTCGCGTTCGTTTGTATGGATAGTAAATGTGGTGTGTTTATGCATTCGCGTTTGTTTGTGTGGATAGTATATAATATGTGAAGTGAGTGTAAGGGATGTTTTCCTTCACGTCCGTGCTCCACGGATATAAAGCAGAGCGCTGGTCAGTCTGGCTACCAGTGCGACCATCGCACATAAACGCAGGATTGTAATGGCACCATTCCTACTATCCTGACCAATTAAAAATCTCGACTATCGAGAATTAACCAGTCGCGAAAGCTCTTAGTTAGCATATGCGACTTAAATCCTTTGATTGATTGATTGATTAGTCTGGCTACCCGCATTGACTAGTCAACACCTTTCAAAATGAACGTGTTTAACGAGTTAAAACACAGTTGGTACTGGATGGTGGATGGAGCCTATGTGGTGGAAAGACTTCAACAGGAATGGAGGTTCCCAGGCAGTCTAGACTTTGAGATCAGGCTGAAAGTAGCCAGGGATCTGTTGCGAGGCATGATAGAGGAGGAAGTAAAGAAGTTAAGAGGCTTCATCCATCCTAAATATGTGACAGTGGGCACCTTGAAGCAAAGCCTTGATGTTGTCATCGAAGTGAGGTGCTTTTTGCAAGAGATATTTAATTTGACAGAGTGGTCTTTTGTCAAATGGGGCTTAGACCAGTTAAAGAAAGCCGAAGACATGATAAGAAGGGTGTTGGAAGAGGAGGTAAAGAAGATTAAAGAGACATGGGCAAAAGAGGGAAAGGACAAAGAAAACAAAAGGAGGAAAGAGGAGTTTGAGAGACTGAACAATAACTGGATCAAGGTACAGGAAAAATTTAGAGCTATGGGACATCCTGACTAGATGCCAGAGAAGGAAAAGAAGAAGAAGAAGAAAGGAATTATAGAGAAAGTGAGAACTTGGTGGAAGAGATGGAGAACATAGAAGAAGAACCCAAAGGTTCTTTCCAGAGCCACTTCATATGCCTCGAAAAGATTTATTCTTTCTTGCCTATATGTTATATATGTGCTGTATATGTCTCTGTCTCTCTTGTATTTGTCCCTACGTAGAATAGCCACGCGTATTCAGATCAGCCACTTGCCACATTGTTGCAAGTGTCCTGTACGGTGACGTCATCCCACTTGTTCCATCCCTATTGTCTCTATACTCAATCTTGAGGCTATAGTGCCGGGACCCTTTTTTAACATAGAAGTCTACGTGAGGCTATAATGCCTGACCTGTGCCACCTGAGGCTATAAATCTTGAGGCTATAGTGCCGGGATCTGTTTTTAACACTACGGTCTACGTTAGGCTATATCGCTCCCTATTACTAGTTATGTACAAGACAAACCACTACAATAACATTTGTAAAGCCTGAACATATTTAAATGGTTGACAGCGTTATGGAGCATGACTACTCTTCCAATGGTCTAGTACAGTACCATTTTGCCATATAAACACACTTTGTTTTTGTTCAAAAGAAAATATGTAACCATAATATTCACAAACCTACTTTTCCTTTTTGTCAACGTTTCTAGCGAATTTTCTGTTCGAGTTTGAAAACAGTAAAACGTAAAGTTCATTGAAGTTGCATATTTTACATGGCATGTTTGTACTTATTAAGAAAAGAATATATTTACCCTGCCAACTCTCTTTCAAGGTGGGTAGAGGCTGTTATTATCACTGCCCATACAGCAACTTGAAAATAGAAATCGCATAAAGGAGTTACAACTGATGTTGTGACGACCATACGTTTCTTCCAAACCCAAAGGCCCCTTTTCACAGTCAGCCTTCAATGAACTTTATGTTTTGCTCTTTTAAACTCGAACAGAAAATTCTACTTTCTCCCTGTCCAATATTACGCGTATTTTCGTTATCAAAACATACATGAATTAGAACAAGTGTTACTTATTTTAAACGTGTCTCTAGAAACGATGTGTCAGAGAGAGAGAGAGAGAGAGAGAGAGAGAGAGACAGAGAGACAGAGAGACAGAGACAGAGACAGAGAGAGACCCACCCTCTCTGACTCGACAGATACTTACGAATTATTTTACACGCCTTGTGATTGGTGGAATCTTCCAATCAGTTTCAATCTGTGTAATAGACCAAATTTTTAGGTCGATATCTGTTTGGTTATTGCTAATCTCTGTAGGCAACATTTAGCTAGACACATGTACTATTAACTATATTTATGGGGAATGGCCGCTATTGAAAAGCCATAATGTACGGATTGGTTCAGCCAAAGTCAGGAATTATCGATATATAATTAAGGGCTTAGTTTGTTTAAACTTACCGGAACCGAGTTCAATTCCTGGTTTGTATGGAAGCTGACAGTTGGGACATTGACCAGAAAACAGTTGGTAGCCATTTGTTGTCAGACGTAGTGCAGTGTTTCGATGTTAGTGAGGCGGGAATTTTATGTCATTCTGATTGGTTACGCTGTGGAAGGGAGCGTGGGTTCACACGAAAAACTATCAGTTTAAATGTGCAGTAGTGGAATTTGCAACTCAGTCTGCACTTTTCTACAAGACAAAAGAACAAGAACAGAGGGCTCCAAGAAATTTAAGGAGTAAATCTCTCGTAAAAAATCATCCAAGGGGGAAACGATTGTCTGGAGAATTGACAGACACCAAAAGCTTGAAAAACAAGGTATGTGCATAATCTCATGTAAATTAGTTGATACTACTATGATGACTTGTTTGATTTAATTGCTTGTATTTGCATGTATTTGCAGGGATTTATTTGTTTGAGTCGTTGATCAATTTTCTTGATATGGTATACTTGTGTTGAGTTTGTTTATCTGAGTCCGCACAATGATATTTTTCTTTATATGTACATTGACGGCTCACTAAGTTATAGTCTCGATTATTGTAAGGAATTATGTATCCAGAATTTCATGCTTATTCTATATAGGGAATTATGTATTTAGCATAACTGTGTTGAATTCATTTATCTGAACTCGTACAATGATATTGTTTATTTATATACATTGACGAATTGTTGGAATGTAGATATTACGGGAAGCCGTGGAAATTATCCGAACGAGTTTATTAGGTCTATTTGTAACACTAACGTAGGGTAAGGAATTTCATTCATTCTCGTGTAATGAGACTAGTAAGGAATTAATGTCCCGGTGTGGGGTAAATGGCAATTAGCAGACTATTAGTCTGTGGAACTAGGTTGTATATTCTGTTATGACCAATTAGTCTAGATAGCCATCGACGTCTGTTCGAATCCAATAGAATTACATCTGACCTCGAGGGGTGAGACTAATGATTTATTCCCGTAAAATGTGACGGAAGATTTAGGTTGCTTTTGTTTATATTTTTACAAGGTGAGATAGTTTCTGGTAGAGGCACGTTTTACATCCCAAACAGAGTGGAAAGCCAAAAAGGGAAAAGGCGAGATACCAAGAATTTTGGAAAAAGGGAAGTAGAGCGAAAAAGACTTACCGGCGCGAAGGAGCCAGAAGTACAGTCTGAGTGGACCTTTTGGACGGAACCGAACACCAGGTTATGAATCGATGCAAGGCAGTGTTATCCGATTTCTCACTCGGTTAAATGATGATTTGATTCTATCGTAAACAGAATCGGCTATTTTTATAATCTTATTTGCAATTTGAAATTCCTTAATTAGTTTGATTCAGAAAGAAAGAAGTGTATCTTTCGAATTGTAACGTTTATATCATTTGCTTGTGAAATTTTATTGTTTTTGGAATTTGATTAAATTTTGTCTTTATTTGTAACGGGAGCTCGTGTTATTCTGTTCTATATATTAGCTCAGATTATCTATTTATTCCACCCATAAGTCATACTTTGTATTGACCTTACTCGATACCGGGCAAATTTCACTGTTGGCGATCACCTCTAGATACAAAAGCCAAAACCAGTAAACCCGCCACAAATAAGTTGAGGAGGGGTTTACCACAATCTGGTTTCAGACTATATATGTATAGTGGTCAGTTGGCCTATTGTGTCTATTATTCTCCTGTGAATCTGACAAGATGTGTACTAGCACTCAATTCTCCACTATTATTGTCAGTGTACTGGTTAATCCGGAGTGCCGTATGTATTTGGAAGAGAGGAGTATATGTGAAAGTGTAAGTATACCTCAAGAGAGTATTAGTGTATAGACTGGCTGTAAGGAGAGTACAAGTATACCTCAAGAGAGTATTGGTGTACAGACCGGCTGTAAGGAGAGTGTAGGTATACCTCAAGAGAGTACTGGCGTATAGACTGTCTGTAAGGAGAGTGTAGGTATACCTCAAGAGAGTATTGGTGTATAGACCATCTGTAAGGAGAGTGTAAGTAGACCTCAAGAGAGTATTGGCGTATAGACCGGCTGTAAGGAGAGTACAAGTATACCTCAAGAGAGTATTGGTGTATCGACCATCTGTAAGGAGAGTGTAGGTATACCTCAAGAGAGTATTGGTGTATAGACCGTCTGTAAGGAGAGTGTAAGTATACCTCAAGAGAGTATTAGTGTATAGACTGGCTGTAAGGAGAGTACAAGTATACCTCAAGAGAGTATTGGTGTATAGACCGGTTGTAAGGAGAGTACAAGTATACCTCAAGAGAGTATTGGTGTATAGACCGGCTGTAAGGAGAGTGTAGGTATACCTCAAGAGAGTATTGGTGTATAGACCATCTGTAAGGAGAGTGTAGGTATACCTTAAGAGAGTATTGGTGTATAGACCGGCTGTAAGGAGAGTGTAAGTATAGCTCAAGAGAGTATTGGTGTATAGACCATCTGTAAGGAGAGTGTAGGTATACCTCAAGAGAGTATTGGTGTATAGACCGGCTGTAAGGAGAGTGTAAGTATACCTCAAGAGAATATTGGTGTATAGACCATCTGTAAGGAGAGTACAAGTATACCTCAAGAGGTATTGGTGTATAGACCGGCTGTAAGGAGAGTGTAGGTATACCTCAAGAGAGTATTGGTGTATAGACCATCTGTAAGGAGAGTGTAGGTATACCTTAAGAGAGTATTGGTGTATAGACCGGCTGTAAGGAGAGTGTAAGTATAGCTCAAGAGAGTATTGGTGTATAGACCATCTGTAAGGAGAGTGTAGGTATACCTCAAGAGAGTATTGGTGTATAGACCGGCTGTAAGGAGAGTGTAAGTATACCTCAAGAGAATATTGGTGTATAGACCGGCTGTAAGGAGAAGCATGAGAAGAAGAGCATAAAGCGGTGACGTCATTGTTTACCCTCTTTGGTTAACCGACCTCAACAATCCTTTTCAGGGCCACCCAATTATCGTAGAAACAGATGTAATATTTAGTCATTGCTATAGAAACCATGTGTTTTATATTTGTGTATATCTATGTCTATTCATAAATAAACTAAAACTTAAACACCTTACCTGTCTTGTGTGAATGTGGGTATGGAGGTGTAGTGTGCATATAAGTACTCCTACCACTGGGCGTGTTATTGTATGTTTATGTTTGTATGTAAGTACCTTGAGTTTATTATTACTCCATTCCTATTGTGTGTGATAATGTATGACTGCATCCCTATTCGTTTTCATCTTTCCATTTTCATTGGAGTGTGTGTGTGTGTGTGTGTGTGTGTGATATTTGGAATTTTAATGTAGATTTAACCATTTTGCAGTCATATCGCTACTATGTCTGCAGTGTGACAATTCATAGTGATGTCTTGCACTGAGGCATCATGCCGCAGACATGTAGCATCATGTTCCACCCAATCACATTATCCTGACACCAGGCCGACCAATCCTAACAACAACCTCTTAATGCTCAGCGCCAAGCGAGGCAGTTGTTAGTGCCATTTTTATAAGTCTTTGGTATAACAATTCCGGGGCTCGAACCCGCAACCTCCCGCATCCGAGGCGGACGCTCTAACCACTTAGGCCACTGGAGTGGTCTGGATATTGTGTGTGGATGTAAATATGGGGTAGTGTATAATATGTGTGGGGTGTTGGATAGTAGATAAATAGGTGCTCCATGGTGAATGTAGGGTATTGGATGGTAAATGTGGGGCATGATAGTAGATAGCCTTGTATTGGATTGTAAATCGCTAGATTTTGGATAGTAGATACCTATTTAGCATTACATATCTTGTTTGACCCTAACCACAATTACAATTTGACCCCATATAGGCAAGTAATTTGAAACATGACGTAGTATTAAAATTCTGTTTGACCCTAGATCACTTAATGTTGGAGAGCAGAAAACTATTTAGCATTACATTTCCCGTTTGATCCCATATTGTCCAATGCTATTCAATCTACTGGTGTAATGCTAATTTCCACTTTCTCCAATGTATACCTATAATTTTAAACCTATTGCATAATGTTAAACTTCCGTGTGAACCTATATCGCTCCATCATATTAAATTACCGTTTGACCCCATATTGGCGTCATGTTAATTCTTGTTTTCCCCATATCAGATAACATTAGTACTTTTATTTTTAATTTTATTCACATGACCATGGCGGGATGTATGATGATATGGCTAACTCAGTCAGTCCATTTTTTAGGTTTTTATTTCAACGCAATAACTTAAGTTATGCTCCAAGTACATTTGTGAAATGTCACAAAATATAGAAGCCTCATAATTTGGAGGTCAAAGGGTTAAAGGTTGAGAACACTATAACCTGACCCACGTACACGATTTCTGCTTGATGCCTCGAATTAGCTAAGTATGTTCGAGTTTCAGTGTCAAAGTGTAAAAGTCATTATAAACCAGCATGGATGAAATAGTCTACACGCGATTTCCTTTGGAAATGGAGGCAGTTATTTGTTTGAAAAGTTTCCCCATCTTGGAGTTCTTGACACAAAATCAGAGTACTTGAGTTGTCGCAGCGCTACTGAATAACTACATTGTTTTACTGACAAATTATTTCAACTCCTTGATGGAGAAAGAAAACTATTCTTTCAGTTTGCTTTCTGTTTTGATTTGAAAAAAGTGTATATAACATATATTCGAACTTCTTTATCACTTCCATAATATACCTTTGGGTCTTCAGTATGAGAAGGCGTTGGACTATAGGTTTTCAACTTTACATACAACTATGATAATGCTAATTTTCCCTTAACTGCAAGTTTGCCAGTAATTCTCAGCCGAAGGAACTATGTAAACCTGCAGAAGCTGTTATCTGTCAGGATCCTTATGTACAATGTATCAATGGAATGTAATACCTGAACCCAGCAGACGACAGATGTGTTACTTCTACACAATGTTTTGTTTGGTGTATTGGAAAAAAAAGCAACGTTTGATGGAAGCCTTTTTACAGTAGCAATGATGTAATGTAATATATTAGTCTTGTATCTACCTCCTCAAATATTATTTGTATGTATTGAATATTCCAGCTGATGAATGTAACTTATTATATGGATGTCATGCTGAAGGAACTGTTGAGTATGTAAATTGATTGATGATTGTGTGAACCAAATAAATAAACACAGTTTTTGGTTAGCGGATGCAAAATAAATTCTTGTTTTGAATAGGTTTCTACTTTGATAAATTCCTCCACGATACAGGCAACATCTACAGTCTTTCCAATTTCTCTTTCCGTCGTCATTCTACTCAAGAATGTTTGTTTTTTGAGGCTACATCAATGAATGGAGCATCTGGTTAAGTATGGATATACATATAAATCAATTTTGATTGCTATCTCACAGCCATTAACAATCGTTGGGATAGAGCTTGAAACATCTTTAAAATTTAAAAGTTGTGGTGTTTTGACTGATTGTTCTTAATGAAGTTGAAACATTTATCTAAAGTTCTAGACTAGCCTTCTTAATTGAAGAGCAGAAAGCAACATGAGCCGAGACAATCCAAAAACAATGGATCAGAAAGCAACATGAGCCGAGATAATCCAAAAACAATGGATCAGAAAGCAACATGAGCAGAGACAATTCTAAAACAATGGACCAGTATTTATTCTATTTGATTTCATCCTTTTTCATATCGATCCTAATATAATCCTCAAACATTAATATTTTGGCAATAATTTCCTTTACCAATAAACCTGGTTTAAGTTACAGATTTCAGTTTCTAAACATTGACTTCTAGCTTTTGAAGTATAGTTTGCTTGTGTTTAACATTTTCTTTGACAAACATTCTAGGTACGTTAATATGGTTTCTTCTGAAAATTACTTTAGAATCACTTCACATGTAATACCTTGACAGTGCAGAGTGTTGTGCGATGTAAATCAGATAATTTACACAGGTATGAGTAGAAGGAGTAAATTGACTTTGTGGTTCCTTTTACTAGTAAAATTGTGCCCTTGATCAAATAGTAATTTGTTTACACTATTGATTATTACTTTCTTAGGCAAACATACTGACTTTGACCTTGTCCTTTACACACCATTCCTATCCTTCAATGTGCCTCTGAGTAAAAAAAAATCCTCAACTGATATACTAAAGAAATCGCAATTTTTTTTTACGCAAAATGTGTTGAACCGTAAATTATTTGTCGAAATATATGTAGATTTGAAATGATTTTGAGGTCTCATATTTGACTTCTGAGTGTGACCTTGGCCTTTGCGGTAATTAGTGGCAACTGTTACGACCTAGGCGCTTAAACTATATGAAACTATGTAAAAAGAAAGAGCAAAAACCAATATGTTCTGTTTAATTGAAAATATAAATTTATTTACCCAACATGCAAAGTGAATGAATTAACAATAACGTAAAGTGGTTTAATGAAAGCCTAAAATTCCTAAAAAGTTATATAAATTCCAATAGATCCAAGAAACCCGAATACGTTTCAAAGGTATTCAGAATCATAGCTGTAATGTCCTTATGTGCTAAAACCACAGAAGAATCACAATGTTTTTAAATCCAAATGTCCTTTAACTGAATTCAATGTAACTCCAAATGATATTTAAATCCAAAATGTCCGTGAATTCTTCACTTTAAATCCGTATTGGTATTAAAATATCTAAGAGCCTTTGAATAAATTTTACCGCATTGTTGTTCCAACTAATGATATGAAATTAAATAAATAAATCAAGCCTCTCAATGCTCTTTTAAAACCTATACCAACTTAAGAATAAAAAATTCCGCGTTCAAAATCGCTTATATAGAAAAATATATTACGCTAACAACGCAATAGGTAAACAATTCAATGCAAGGTTTAAATGAAACATTTAGTATTTCGAAATATTCATTTGTAGTAAACAAAACCTGTTCCAGTTCTAGCCAGTCAGGAACTGATCAGTCTGACCTTTTAACAGTATACATGTCCTCGTTGGATATTGTGATGTTTACTGAACTGTTCCAGATGAGTGACTTTGGAATTTACGAATAACATAGTACTGCATATTATACATGACTCGTCCTTAACGTTCAACTCATTCATAGATCATTAGCATTAAAAATGCAATGTACTTATTGACCCTTACTTGGAGCATTATTTTGTAAATAATATACATAATATAGACATACATAACACAACATTGCTTTTCATGTTCCTTATATAACATACTTTAAAATGATATGTGTTCTTAAATATTCTCATAATCATCCACTGGCGTACAAGTGACACAGATCTCTGAGTTTGAAGGTTGATAATACTATTTTCTTATGATATGCTTGCATATTTCAGCGTAGAATTTAGGGCATCTATAACATTCTGCATTGATGAAATGTTATTATCAGTCATTCAGGCTTTCTCTTATATTCTGCAGAAAATTGTTTTGACAGCGTCTCATCAACACGAATGAAAATATGGTTATTTGTAAATAGCACGTTGATACGACTCTATGGTCATAAACTAAGTATCAGGAAGAAGCAAAGCCAACAAGATTAGTAAAACTTAACAAATAATTTAATTATCAAAAATATAAATGAAAACGTTAAAGGAACTTAAAATGTTAAGACGTGAATCCAAACTAATGCCGTTAAAGTAATATGAAAGTCCAAATGAATGAAAATTTCCGCATAAATTTCAAGACTGGAAAAGTACATGCCCGCCAAGAATCGTGACGTTGTGAAAATGGCGTTGTCCAGAACTCCTTTGAATAATTCACAATAGTTCCAAAATAATATTATAGTCCAAATAATGAGTACTTTCTATTTCTACTGAGCAGTCCAAACAAATGTTTTTCCTCTCGAATAATATCTAAATACGTCTGACTTACAACAAGAACACAAGAAATGAGAATGACTCCAAAACAGGAAATGAATCTGATTGCTCAGATCTCTCCTTGGATACACATTCTATTGCGATTATATTTCACAACATACCCCACGCGACAGATCTTACTATTGCCTAGTCATGTTAACTAGTCCATCCAATGGGAAATTATTTAATTTTTCTAGAACCGTCAAAATCCCAACAACCAATAGAAAATGAACCCAAAGTCGTCATTCAGTCTTATTATTAAGATTATCATTAGTAATTGTCAACATAAGCGGACCTCTCCGCTGGAATAGTGGTTAGATCGTCCGCCTCGGATGCGGGAGGTCGCGGGTTTTTACCCCGGTCGAGTAATCCCAAAGACTTATAAAAATGATACTAACAGCTGCCTCGCTAGGCGTTCAGCTATAAGAGAAGTTAGTGTCAGGACTCGTCGGCCTGGTGCCAGGACAATGTGACTGGGTGGTACATCATGCTACATGTCTGCGGCATGATGTCCCAGTGCTAGACATCACTATAAACTGTCACACTGTAGACATCGTAGCGATATGACTGAAAAATTGTTAAAGATACGTTAAAAATCCAAATCACACACACACACACACACACACACACACACACACACACACACACACACACACACACACACACACACGTAAGCATTTCTCTTCTGTTACATTATATCATGTGGTTGTTCACATTATTGAATACTGAATACGAGGCTAGAGGTGAAAATAATAGTCCAAATGTAAATTGTTATGGGGTAGGCGTGAAAATAATAATCTAGCTGTGTATCTATGGGGTAGACGTGAAAATAAAAGTCTAGCTGTAAGTTGCTATGGGGTAGATGTAAGAAAGTGTACAGGCAGTGACAAAATAAGCATAACACATTCAGGTTTTGGGGTTGCATAAAAATGTTCCTGACAGAATTAGATTGGTCCACCCCTGTACCGTTTCTAATAGAGTTCATACAACTCTGCATCACATACAAATACTCATTCAGGCATGTTCTGCACTTATGTTTATAAACACACACACACACACACACACACACACACACACACACACACACACACACACACACACACACGATGCGGGCCAAATTAAACATTAGAATTCCTAAATTATGTTACGTACTTTATAATTATGGAGTTGTAGAAGCCTGGTTTAACCGAGGTAAGGGTGAGCAATTAGTTTCCATAGATTTTTCGAGATGCATCAAAATAAATAACGCAGCTTAAGAATTTACAAAATCATTAAACATAGTTTTGGTAAAGAAACGTATACAGCTATTATTGACAACCTATTGTATATTAATTTATTCTGTAGATTATGAGGAAGCTGCAGATTAACCACAGAAAAGCAATATCATCCGTTGTACTATGAAAGAACATGTATTTTTTGTAACATGGTTCTTGAATATCAATATAGATTTGTCTTTTGTATGAACGATGTTAGAGCTTCAACGTTTAATATATGTACCAAATGATTTGTGTCTACAACACTCTAAAGTAAATATTCTGCTTTGATACGTAAAAGCAAACTCATTAAGCAGATTTGTATTTAAAACAATTTGTATACAGGTAAACAATTTTTCACAAATGAGTCACTATTTATCATGTATTTTTGCTATTTTGATTTGGGCCTGTTGCTTGTTTTATCGACAATCTCTATCACTCTCGTCCTCTGTCTGTCTGCCAATATATTGTAAAACTGTTGATGTCTTTAGATGAATTCCTTGAAGAATTCATTAATACTCGTGACGAGAGCGTGACATTGCGAGGACCAGAGCAAGGTTTTATACTCACATTTAGTATAAAACACAGAGTACATATATAAGAGATGCAGACGGCGGTGGGTGGGTGGCATATGTTCAGGAATTGAAGAAGTAAGTCACACATAGCAGATGTTTTCAGTGACAGATAAAAATCACATGATCATATATGCCAAAGTCTCGTAGGTCAAACATCATCTCACATCTCAATGTTTATCATCAAATAATCTTCATGCATTAATTGGACAATGTTTATGCATGCAAAACTCCATTCACAATACCACTAAAGTATTACATTACAACAAAGTGAACTGCATTATGTTTTTCGGACGTTGTTTTACATTTTTACGTTATCATTATTATCATTATTATTGGTAAAGGAATGTAGTTCTTCATGGTGCATAGTATTTTGGTTTGTTGAGTTAGTTATTACAATATATATATATATATATATATATATATATATATATATATATATATATATATATATATATATATATATATAGTATATATATATATATATATATATATATATATATATATATATATATATATATTATTTTCTTTTTTTCTTTTTTCCCCAGAATCTTTAGCCTAATTGTTAACGTGTTCAGTACACGACAATTACGGATAAGTCCAAGCAATTCATAAATTTATATAAGGAACTTAAGACACTTTATTAACGTTTAGCGGATTGGCCATTAGCAAGTATATTCATATACATTTGTTACAAATATTGACGGTGACACGTTGAATACATAATGAAAAACAGACCTATCGAATTTACAAACAATCAATAAATACTACAGATATATACTTAGGTATATATACCCACATTCCCATGCACACTCACACAATATAAATGTATATGGATATACTCAGGCATATGCTTACATAGATCAATATACGTATGTGCATGTACGTACATACACACTGAGATTGTGTAGTAGGCACACACATGCACATAACTTCCATACCTGCATTTATGTATTCATGGCGTATAATACGAAATAAGATAAGAACACGTTAATTTTTGACCAGGAACATACCCCAGAATACGCTTGTTGAATCACATGCGTGAGCTTCAATACCATCTCCTTGGGGAGAAGACAGAATTAATTATCATCAGTATATAAACAGTATTCACCATTCTTTTAACAGCAACATGAACACATCGCACATGAAATATGACATGGTAATGCATGTATTAAACGATGAAACGGAGAATGTAACTTTATGTAGTATTCATCATATTATTACGTTGAATTAGTGCTCAATGAATGTAATTTGCAAGATTTCTAACCTCTGAAGTTTTAGTGGAATTGAGTAATTTAATACATTTCAATTCGGACCTCTGCAAAAACAAGAGTTTATATACTTCTTTCTTAGCGGCAAATAACATTGGCATTCTAAAACAAAGTGATACTCCTCTAATAGCACGATGCAATAATTACAAGTTTTTTGATCAGTTGAGTTGCTATGTGGTTTCTTGCATTTCCCTGATTCAAAACGTAAAGTAGGGGCAGACATCCTCTCTTTTGATTGGGACTTTCTAAATTTTGTCACTATTGCTATATCTAAATACTGCTTACAGCCAACATTTTGTTAAATATTTATATGTAATCTAGCTCTTGAAGATTCTGTAATTGTTGATAGCCGCTTGTGGATAAACGGGTCAGATAGCCATTGTTTAACTAAAGATAAGAAAACCTTTATGTTCCCAACAGCTTGATGTATCCACTCTTCCCTCAGTCCCAGACTATTTAATAAATTCCGGATTAACGATGCCCAATTTTTTTTTCCAGGATGGTTTTCTATATCAGTAAGAATTTAGTTATACATTACAGATGTATATTTTCTATTTTCTGAGGAGATATCTCAGTCTAGCACTTCAAAGTGCTGTAATATCTGTTGATCTGTAAGGGTTTCACCCCTAATTGACCATATACAAGATCATTTTGGGTAGATTTTTTAACCCCCAAAACATTTTTGCCCAAATTTAAGTGTAACCTTTCAATACCATTTCCTTCAATGAATCCCCATAGTTCTGATCCATAACTAAGAACTGGTGAAATTCGTATGTCAAAAATACACATATTACCTTTGCAGGCACATTTCCAATCGTGTATACATATTTATCCATTCGAAATAATGCCGTTAAAGCATGTTTACTTAAAGTTTGTTGAGCAAGTGTAAAGAACCCCCTGTTGCTAAACTAATTCCAGAAATACAAATTTGCTAACTGCAATCCTTTATAGAAGAACAAGGAATTATCTGATACTCTTCCTCTCTTGTGGAAGACCATACTTTTTTTTTGTTTGCATTAATTTTAAGGCGCCATTTATCAATAACAAATGAGGTTTCTATCTCAGAGACCCCTTCCCTCTCCAAAACGCTTCTATGTTAACATTTTATCACCAGCCTTTTCTAGCTCAAAATAATGACTATTTTTAAAACTATTTTTCTAGCCCAAAATAAGGTGACAAAATATGTTTTGTCGGGGCAAGGGGGTCTCTGAGATAGAAACAGTTCATTTACTATTACAACTGTTGTAATGATTCAAAATCATAATGTAATAAATATTTTTTTGAAAACAAATAATGACAGGACAACCCCCATGTGAACCCCTAGATTGCCAAACGACATTTTAGCAGGCTCAGAGGGTGAATAACCCCATGTGAACTCCTAGATTGCCAAACGACATTCTAGCAAGTTCAGAGGGCCATCAAGACAATGGACAATGGACAGCACAAACACAAACGCGATCCTTCTCTACGTTCAACAGATTTCTGCACACTCTTCCCCATAATCAACCCCGGGGAGTGCAAAAGTGCACCCACCATGTGGTGACATGGTGGGAGAGTGTGTTTTTCTCTGTTGAAGTTGGAGTAATTTGAGGCGAAACACCAAATGAGATACGGGTTGTATTGTATATAAGCTGACCAATACTTGGAAATCCAAAAGTAGCTTACACAATAGGCGTGGCTTACTCATTGTTGTATTTTTCTTTTTATCTTAATTATTGTCTCTGAAAAAATCAGAAAGAACCAAGAAACGTGACAAAATCATAAAAACAAAGATAGTTTTTCTTAAAAGACAAGAAAAAAATATTATTTATCAGTACATAAAAATATAATTATTTATGATAAAATGCAATGGAGAAAAACATAGTTATCTCCCTTCAAAATGCAAGGGAGACAAACAGAATTATCTCCCTTCAAAAAAAACAAGGAAGACTAACAGAGTTATCTCCCTTTCTGATATTGTAAAGAACTTCCTCACCTATTATTAATCTATCGGCAGTAGATATCAGGAATAATTCATTATCGTGTTTATACAAATAAAATTTAATTTTTCCGCTTACTTTTCGATGACATTCAAAAAACTGTTTCATTGCTATTCTAATGAGAATATGCTTACAGCCTTTTGTAAAAACCTCCGACCGGTTCAGGTCAATATTTATTTTTATGTATTTTTTTCTGACTGATCCGATCATGAAGATTGTCGTATTTCAGGATAAGCTCATCTCTCAACTTTTCAAGACAATCAAAATATTTGATGTTATCTGATTTGATAAGCAAGAGTTTTATTCTATCAAATTTACTAAAACAAATATCTGAAATTTTATCATTAAATTCAACTGAAAATTGCTGGCCATTAACCAATAATTTCTTATTTTTGCTAATAGTTCCATCGACTATGTTAAATTTTCGAACATTATTTATAAAGTTTAGACAAAATCAATTAAAGATGTTGATTTGCGCAGTGTCCAATAGCTAACGTATTAATTCCGTCCTCGCAATATCTCTTATCATCAAAATTACTTAGTCCCCGTTTTATAATTGTATCTGTTTCAAGTTTGTGATGATTTGTTCTGATAACATTTGTTTTAATAAAATTAATGCAGGTGTTTAGCGCTGTTTAAAAATCATCAAATTTCATTCACATTTTTACATATCCGCGAGGAATACCTTGTGCTTTTTTTGTCAGTTTATTCTCATCTAAAATTACAGCGTAAACATTTTACTTCTTAGTCCAAGAAATTCCCTAACTGGCGCAAACATAAATTCATTTTTCATCTTGCCGATGACTTTTTTATTTGCATCATCATGAAATCCACTACTTTTTGGATAATCCGATAAATCAAATAAATTTTTATTGCTATAAATATCTTGACAAACATCCTCACATTTTATGTTATAAACAAGTGAATCCGTATCAGTAAATAGCAACTCCGAATCTAGCCACTGCATTTTGGTAAAATTATAGTGAAAGTCGTACATTAACCACTTTGATATATCAAGTACAGCTGCACCAACATAAATCGGTTTATTTAACTTTAAATTTCTCTTTCGTCGCTGTACTGCAAGAATATTTTCATTAAATATTTTTATACTGACAAAACCGTCATCGTTGACTAATTTATTTCTGCGATTTTCATCATTTTTCAATTTCAATATCGACTCGCTTTCTGATATTTTCCATCGTCTTACCGAACACGAAATTGTTCATTAACTTGAAAACATTTTTCTCAAGGTCGGTCTTAGCAACAGCACTACGTTTGGTATTTAAATCAATATAATCTGCCATCCACCGTGATTGACTAAATTTTAACATGCGATGCACTTTTCTCAGAATTAGTCCAGCATCTACTGCTTGTTTTAAATTTTTGTAATGCATCACGTAATTTCTTCTATTTTATAAATTTGGAACTAGCTTATTAATAATCGAATTTTTTGCTGTTGTCATTGCCTGTTGTTCAGGCGATAATAAATTATAGTCGATCATCATTGACTCTGCACAAAACGGATAGTCGTTATTTAGATCATATAAAGATCTGGAGTAATCAAGATCAACTTCAACAAAATAACTGACATTTTCTGGTAAATCTTTTTCAGTTTCTTTAAGAAATTGATCTGGAGTTATCCAATGAAATCCACTACACGGCATTGGCTCTGACATAGCATAATCATACAAATTATTAGTTCATAGATAAATAATATAATTTGACGGAAGATTTTTTTCATAATTGTTCAGATATTTATTATTAGGTACCGCACATGTTTTGTTATAATGCTAATTGAGCCGCGAATTTCTTTTTCAATAAAATTAAACATATCAACATCATTTACGAGATCTGATTCTATCCTGCTTGTTTTTAGCAGAGAATCACATGACAATCCTGGCGCAGAATAATATCGACATGGATCTAATCCATAATTTTCATGACTAACTTTACGAAAACTCTCGAAAACATTTGCTAGTAATAATACATCTGCTTTCAAATATAAATCATGATAATCACAAAGTATCTTACAACCAAATTTATTCCAAATTTCTTGTTCATATTTGTACTCGTCATATCTAATATGTTTACTTTTTAGCTGCGAGTAAAATTTATCTTTGTTTAGGATGAGCCGTTTCATCAAATCGGCTTCAGTCGTCGAGATACTCATACAGAAAGACATCTTTTTTGTCAGAAAGACATAGTCTCCACCGAAGCAACTTTTTAAATTATTGAAACTGCTACAACCTTTTACAAGCTCATCTAATGGTGCTGCCATAAATTGCAGACTGTCGATAAAACGTAATTTGCCAAGCGCAACTGACATATACGTTTCAAAATTGTTTGGAACACATTTTATTATATTGTTTAATTTTGGTTTAGATTTAATTTCCTCATCGCCAAATGCTTCTACAATGATATGACGATCATAACCATGAAAATTATGTAAGGAATAAAATGAAATTTCAAATTACAATATTTATGTGCTGATCCGCGATATTGGCCGGTTAGATGACAGTGATGGCGCACATCATCGTCGCCTAGAGGTTTCTCGCAGATATGACAATCAACTGCCTCATCAAAATCAAGTTGTTGTTTGGATGTTATTTTTATTGGAGCTGTTCTGGATAATCTGTTGAAAATTTTATTAACCTTGTCTATTAAATTTTTTAGTAACCACACGGCAGGACTTTTACATCTGTATAACTTTATTGGAGTTGACAAATTATCGTTAGCGCAACAAACTACTTTATAAGGTGCTCCGCATGGAACATATTGTTGTTTTTTCCTGGTGCTTGATTTATTTGGATCGTTTTCTGCGCCTACCACATGAACAAGCAGAGACTCAAAATCAGCATAAATAACAAACGGAATATTTAATTTATGATTATAATTTTTAAATTTTAATAATTTTTCTTTTCTCCTGGCATTGTTATTCTTTGAATATTAACACAGTATTTAAGATGCTCTTGCAGTTTTTCATCATAAGAAAAATCTTGTAAACAACGGTAGCAGAAATATTTCTTATTTTTATTTTTATTATATTGTCTGCCATCTAGGCCGTTAAAGTTTTTAGCCAGCTGTAATGTCCTTTATAAAATAATAAATTTATTGTATTTTGTGTAGCAAATGCTGACATATATCTCGGGTAAACATTTTCTTTTTCATCTAGTCCGAAAACATTTATTGAAATATCGTTTTGTTTTTCAAACTTTGGTATCTTATTCACTGCCACTGGAAAGGTTATCCCATTAAAATTTAGCTCGTCTTTGTACGGCAAATATTTTTCAACGCGATCAGAGCTACAACTTTAAGGATGTCTAGCAGACAAAATTGCCCAGTGATAACATTCGTTGTCATGGTTTTTAACATTTATGCAACATTTGTTTTTAATTTTTTGAGGGAGATCAACGTAGAACTACCGCGACGTGCGTTATATATCCTTGTGTGAAATAAAACTTGTTTTATCATTTCAAATTTCCAACCTGATCCTGATGCAGTAAATTCCTCCAATTTTTTATTTAGTTCTTGAGGTATTTCATCAGCGACTGAGGAAATATTTGTTCCAGCTAATATTGTTCGTTATTTAGCTGTTAAATATGGTTCTGCTATCTCGTTGATGAAATCTACATTTTCAAAGATTATATCAATTATATCTTTTTGAAGTGTATGTAGCTTTGATAAAATAACATGATACTGCACTATTAGCTTGATACCTTTATGAACTGCAAGTTCTCGCGATACAATTGGCTGTAGAAGATGAAATACATTTCTAGAGTTAAAATTTGCTAAAATATTTTGATTATCAATTTTATAACTGTTATCGTAACCGATAAACGTAGTAGCAGTTTTTTCTGCTTTGATAAGGCTCTTCTTAGCAATATCTCGCAATTTGAGCATTATATTTATATAAATTATATTTATATAATATTTTATATATTTAATTAATAATTTTACACTGCGATATAAGCGCGGAGGGAATACGATCGTAAGCGATATAAAATGTGTGTCTGTTGGTTATACAGAAGATGACATTTTATTTAACAATGACGATGAACAAGACGAAATCGTGGACGTGGTTGATAAAAAAATTACGGCAGACCGACAACTTGACGATATAATGTAAAGTATCATATCGCCGAAAAAATAATTAAATTTAATTTTATTGCTGCCAAGTAACAAATATTTTGGCAACTTATAAAACCTTTTCTTAATGTGAAAATAACTGACCAAAAAAGAAGCATAAAATATGATTTTATTTTTGTTAAAATATTTAATTTAATGCCAGACGATAATGCAAGAAAATTACATTTAATATCGTTGTGTACATCGGTCAGATGTAAATCTGTACTGCTAAAATACGAGCAAATTATAACAATATTTTTTCGATATAGATTTCGTTGGAACTCAGCTGTTAAATTTATCGCTGTATCCTTACCATTTAACTAAACTTTTGTTGCCTTTTCTCCTGATAACGTTTTCAATAACAAATATATCTTGCTCAGTTTTCTGCAGTTCCTGCTTGTAAAAACTATCAGTTATAGGCTCACCCAATAAATCTTTTAGTGCATAGGTAACCGGTATTATCAGTAAAACTTTATCAACAACAAATACTTCTTCGCTCCAGTTTGTAGTAAATATTTTTCAAATGTTTTTCTCGTCAGTGAAATTCTAACTTTATCACCAACTTTAAATTTATGTCTGTGGTACATGTTTTCATTTGCAAGAATCGGATTTTAATTGTGTCGTTTGGTGACATTTTTATTGATCTGTGCTTCGTATTATTATATTTATCAACAATCTGCTCTAGATTGTCAATATATTTATTTGTATTTTAGCTGTCAAATGTTTATGTATCAGCTCGTTTAGTGTACGATTAAATTGCTCGACGATGACGCTATCACCTTCATTTCTTGTAACATATTTTATAATGTTATTTTGCTCCAAAACTGCTCAAACATTTTGTTTAAAAACTCCGCTCCGTGATCGGTCCAGATTCTGTTTGGTTTTCTTTCTGTTCTTGTTGTTATTTGTTTTAGTGCATCAGTTATCGATGTTCCTGTTTTATCCAAAACGGGTACACTAAACGCGTATTTACTAAAAACATCTACAACGTTAAAAAGATATCATTTGTTATCGTTAAACTGAGCAAGATTTGACACATCAACTAAATCCAGATATCGTCAACGGCATTTGCAACAACTTTACGTCGCGGAAACATTTTTTTTTGGGTTTGTGTAGCTCTGATGCCAGCGATTCCATCGCTCCGAGTCCGAGTTTATATTTTGCTCCAATAAATCCCTGCACCAGCCTTCAATCAAGTCGTTCTCTGATTCCTTTTGGTTTCATGTCTCGTAGTTCATCTAACATTATCTTATCACAGCCGTGCTTATCTTGCTCGTTGTCGCAACAGCAAATATCATGTCGCATTGCCGTTGCATCAACTTGATTGCGAGGCTCTTGTCCTGGTAATGGATTATTGTTTTCATCTAGTTGTTTATCTAGCAGATTGTATGGTCCAGTATATTTGTGGCCTGGTAATGTCCAATCTCCTTTTGGTTTCGGCAATTTGCCATTTAATTTATGTATATCTATACCTGTTCCAATTATTTCTCTGTTGTTGCATTTCTGACAGACAGCTCTGATGACCTTGTGGTTAGAGCGTCTGACTCGGATGCGGGACGTCGTTGGTTCGAACCCCGGCCGAGTCATACAAAAGACTTTAAAAAATGGTACTAACAGACGTCTCGCTAGGCGCTCAGCATTAAGAGGTTAATGTTAGGACTGGTCGGCCTGGTGTCAGGATAATGTGACTGGGTGGGACATCATGCTACATGTCTGCGGCATGATGCCCCAGTGCTAGACATCACTATAAACTGTCACACTGCAGACATCGTAGCGATATGACTGAAAATTGTTAAAGCTACGTTAAAAATCTAAATCACACACACACACACACACACACACACACACACACACACACACACACACACACACACACACACACACACACACACACACACACACACACACGCATTTCTGACAGTACGTAACAATTTTATTTTGCTCCAGACAGAGATCTCTATCACAATCGCACTCACATATCATTATTCATTAATCATCTACTAAAATAACCTTGTCTCACATTCCAGCTCCGGATAATTTCTTTAAAAACGTACATTTTCTTTTTCCACAGATTGCACAAATAGTTTTCAGCATTATCCTATTATTTTTTGTTTTTTCTGTTGTTTTATCTTTATTTTTTGCTTTAGTTTTGCATTTGAGACAGTATGTTGACATATTTCTTAGTTTAGATAATATTAATTGCAGTCTCATCATTAACGTGGGAAGGTTGATTGTCAAACTGTAAAATAAATTTTTAAAAATTGAATTTAGGATGGGACATGTGTTTTATAAACATTATACAATAGTATCCACAAGCTGATGTTCCAACTGGCTGATTTTGATTAGACGAATAATTTATTATTTTATATATTTTGTTGATATAAGTTTTATTGCGTCACTAGGAGGAAGTCCAAATGAATCAAATAATTGTTATTGTAAACTGCTACTCAGTGTGTGCCGGATCCGTCGTTAAAATCTTATATATTTATCACACATGAACCACCATCTGATGCATTGTCATGTTCATCTTTGGAATAAACTCCGTGGAAATATTTTACTTTTTTTTTAGCTTATCAAGTATATCGAAGTTAGTTAACGTGGGCGTGTTTCTGGTAATGTTAGTCCTCTACCTATTCCCAGCAGATTTGGCAACAGTCTTCCCGCTACTTCCGCTAGTAATGCTCCTATAAATCCGCCTTTTTTTGTTTTTCGCGATCGCGTCTTTTTTTCGAAGTTGTCTTTCTTTTTGCTGTCTTTTGTCGTGGCATTATATTAAAATTTTAGACAATTTTTTTTATACCGTCTCCGGAGACAGCCTTTTTTGTTGCGCCAGATACTGCTTCAGATGCTGATGCTAATCCTAATGTACCAATTGCGGGCGAAATTTTAGGTATTAACGTTTTGGCTATTGTGGCTATTGCCGGACCAAGAAAACCGCCTCCCACCGTAATACGGTGGGCCATCGCAGTTACTTGTGACGCGCTTAGATTTAAAACAAACGATTTACCGCGATCGTATTTATTTATCTGTGTTTCAGTTAACATTAATTTTGTTAAAATACCTCCCGTTGTCGATGAATTAATTTTTAGTGATACCAGTATATGCTCAGCAATAGCAGGCGCTAATTTTTTTAACTTGACCGTCTGTCAAATATATTTCTTTATCGATGTATTTTATCATATATCAAGAGTTATATTAAACTTGGACCGTAATTTTACCTCCGACAGAGTCAATTGTTATAAATCTGTCGCTGATCACCAGCGCATATACGTTCATCGCATCTGGAACCATACCTAATGTCCAGGTAATTTCAATATCAGCTGTCGAATCAACGCCTCGCTCGTTGCTTTTACTAACATCAAAATAAAATATCGGATAAAGTGTACGAAATTCCTCTACTGATATTTGAGATCCATCTCCAACGTCCTGATATTGTGCACTGCGTCCATGAGGTACATGTACGGTCGAGTAAGATTTTTATTAGCATCATCCGCGAAATTGCATTCTATCGCTCGTTCCGGATACTGCTTGGAGTATATCCTAGCGTATACTCTCCTTACATCGGCGTTATCGAATACCGCATTATTTTGTTGCTGGTTACCGCGTCGCGCTTGTCACTGAAATACAACAAATAATTGTTGTGGTAGTTGTTCGCTTGACGTTGTTGTGACTCGCCATGTGTAGTCGGTAGTACTTGGAACTGCAGTCTGATATATTTTATGTTGCTGAAAATAAATTCTCTTTGTATACCTTTGAAGCATATCATTTAATGCTACTGCTTTTGTGAATGACAGTGTTATTCGTGGCATCCATAAAGCAAGTTTGTTTATAATAAATTGTAGATCAACGCCGCCAGCTCGAAGTAAACAATCATTTTGTTCTGCCCGATCTAAAACCCGATCTAAAATAAGTTTGTCTTTAACTCCACGAAATACCTTATTGTAATCGCGACAAAATCCAAATATTGTACTCAATGGCAGCATCATTGTAATTTGACGTAATCCTGCCGCAAGTGCCTTTCTCCTAGCATATCCATCGTTGTAATGTAAATTTCTTACGCTGATTGCGCTATTAATCAAATCTAACATTGCAACACCGTCTGCAGCTGCACCTGTTGCTGTTATACCAAGATTATTACAAGCAGCTGTAAGTGAAACTCTTGTAGCGTCTGCGTTAGCGCCTGCAGCTGGTGGGGCTATACCAAAATTAACAGCATTAGCAATAAGAAAATTTCTTACAATCACAACATCTGCATCTGCATCAGCTCCATGCGCTAATGTTCCTCTTGAAATAAATTCACCTGGTGCAGCTGCACCAGTTCCAGTATATTTAAGCCACATCATGTTAGTTGAAGTCGATCTAGAGTAATCGTCACTTAATGAAATAATACTTAGTATTGTACTTGCAACTTGTAGGTGACTTGAAATATCTTCCACTGTTTGATTAGCTAGCTGATACCTGGCACTTTTAAATAGGCTCCAACCGTTGTTTATGAGCTATTTCAGCTCCAGCTGCAATTTCAGCAGGTGGATTAGCTACTGTCATAATCTGACCACGAACTTCCAACATTGCTTTTTGAGGCAAAAGAAATACATCTTCGTCGCGTGTATTAAATGTTCTAACGCCAGTTTTATTAGGCTCATTAGAATTTTCGGCTTGATATTCAACATACTCGAATTCTGTTACTGTATCATCTATGTCATAGGTCTTTGCCAAGTCGAGGTAATTTTTAGCAGACATTTTTTATTCATTAGATTATATAAAATTTGGTACTGTTGACTTAGATATTAATTTTTGTATAATTTGCTCTCCTTCTGGTGATAAAAGTTTTTTCGTTGCCCTTATCATTGCGCGTTTAGTTTCTTCCGTTGGTGCAATCTCTGATATAACTTGTTTTATTTCTGGCCTGTTGCCTTTTATTTTATCGGCTATTTTTTTTCCCACCGCAGTTTCAGCGGCAGATGCAGCTCCGGTCGCAAAGGCTTTTGATGCATCAAGTGCAATTGGCGCAACTTTATGCGCATTACCAGGAGCACTTTCAATAATTTTAGTGAAAATATTTCCTTAAAATCCTCCAACTATTTTTCTTCTGTAAACGTTTTTCTTTGTCTCATGTTATACAACGAAGTTTTCAAAATCACGCAACGCGAAGGTAATAAGTAACAACTTCATTCTTAAGATCCAGCTGTCGTCCAGAGTGATCTGTCAATTGCATATTTATTTCTGTTATTTCATTTTCAACATTTAGCGGATAATAAATAACCTGCCGTGGATGAATTTGCATAAGTGAACCCGGCGGAACGACCGGCAAAAAGCTATATATTGTTTGTCCTTTACTGCCTTTAGCTGAGCAAGATCCAGGTGCAATAGAGCAATTCATTAATATTGTGTTTATGTCAGCTATATTCATTGGCAGATCACCGTCATATGTTATAGTTTGTTCTGTATTTGATCCATATCGTCGTAGATAAAATTCGAGCAGTGACGCAATGCTTTTTGGTGATGAGAAATCGACCATCACATGATTTTTTAATGTTATTCTAGCGCGTAACGTGTTATAATTTGGTGTCAGCTCAAAGTTGTCGGCGTCCGCTGTGTTGTTTTCTGCAATAATCTCTTTTATTGTTTTATTTAGATCAGTGATATTATAGGCGCCTTGTGGAATTGCAAATCTTATCCACGTCGACAATTTTGGTTGAAATGTAAATTCATCGTTAACATTAGTTTTTACGTTAGCCATAGAATGCCACGCCGTGAAGGAAATTAGTCCAATTTCATATTTTTTTTCAGGATCCAACTCTATCGGGGGAATATAATTTACTGAAACATTTACGCTATTTTTTGCAGCGGCGCTAGAGTCGAGTAATAGTGTTGTTGACATTTTTATTTATTAGATTACATAATCTATGCGATTATATCGCGGTGTAAAATTTCGTGTCCGTCCGATGTTAGTAATTCTTTCGATCTCAAATGATCAAGTATATCAACTACTTCATTGTCAATTGCAGCACCAACATTTCCAGCTTCTTTTGATGATATCAACAGCATTAATCTGCCGATCATATCAGCTGTTGATGGAAATACTCTTACTCCAGTTCCAAATTTTTCACGGCTAGTTTTATCGTAATAATTAAGCCATTCTTTGAAGCTATATCTTTCACTACATTTAGTTTTAAATACTATTACTGCAGCCATGAAAATGTTCGCAATAACGCCATTTCTGATGACGCTTTCATATTTATAAAGACCTTCAATTTTTGTAACTTTTTCATATCATTGTGAGCTTGCACACTGCCTCTTATAATAGCGTTTAGTTTTTTAATTAGATAATCGTATCTGTCTTTTTCCCAATTTTCAATATTATCAATGTTAATATCATATTTTTTTAAAAAAATAATCGTATTCAAAATCTGCCATGTTAGCTTGCGCTTGACTTAGAATAAGTTATCTTCGTTGTTCAATATCTGATACCACTGCTCCATGTTGTTGACTAATGTCCATTGTCACTCCTTCTGGCTCAAATTTTGTTTCTTGACTCTGTCGGCTCAACTGTTGTTTCTGTAACCTTTCTCTAATTTCAAATGGATTATTAATCAACCGATCTAGTTCAACTTTTCTGGCAACAGGGTCATCTATATGCGCCACAAGTGGAATAGCCAGTTTTCGTTCCCGATCTACTCGCTTTGCTTCGGTTCTCAAAACATTAAAGTGAGAATCATACTTGTTTAGCTTTATTTGATTAATGGCTTTGATGTGAAGATCGTCGATAATACTGTATCGGAATTTTCTAGTCCTTTCATGGCAATTTTCATTTTCTAGCACTACTTCGTTTATATATTACTGATTTTCTTCTGCTATCTCCATTAACTTTTAAATTTTTTCATCAGTGTTGTATTCTTTCTTTAAAATCTCGTATTCTCTTGAATCTTTGAAACTGTATTCTTTGTTGAACGACTTACACTCATAATCTTCTATTTTGTTGTTTATATTTTCTAGAGCGTCTTTGAATCTTTCTCTGTTCTGAACATCCAATCCGTGCTCCTTTCTAAAAGCTTCTCTTTTAGCTTCATCTTCCTCACGCATCTCCCTTAAAATTCTATCAGTTTTACTTTCCGTTTCTTGTTGTTGTTTTATTTATATCTTCCATCATCTTCATCATCTCATCCAACCTTCATCCCGTCGGCCCAACTGCCACCATCTGCGATAATTTTCGTTCAAGCTCCAACGGATTGCGGATCAACCGATCTGTCTCAGTTTGTCTTCTGCCAGGATCAACAATGTTTTCCGTAAGTGCCTCAGCAAACCTTTTTTCTTTCTCGATAATTTTCCAGCAGCGGTTTCTTATTGTTCTTTAATTAATCCAAGTAAACCTTTTTCCTGTAATTTTTTAAGTTCTTCTTCCGATGGCGGTAAAGTTTCAGGTTGTTTTCAATGTAAAGCCTCAGTAACTGGTTTTAAAATTCTAGCTGATTCCTCCGCGGCAACTACTTGTCCACGTCGTGCTTCTTGAACTTTTTTCCTGAATTCTGCATGAGATTGAGCAATTTTGTTTTAAGATCTTCTATATATTTTCTGTACTTTGCTCGTTTATCCATATTGTTATTCAATAACAGTTTGATAAAACTTTACTCTAGATAATTTTCAATACAGCAGCGGAATATATTTTTTGGAACACGTGCAAATCTATCGAATGAAAAGAAATTATATTTATCTTTCGTTGCCTTATGATACAGTTCAATAAATTTGTCTTTTGTTACGTCACCACATTGCTAGTTTGCAATATTTGTAAGGTCAACGTTGTCGAATCCGGGAAATAATATAAAGCAACAGGTATTTCGTCTAATAAATTTGTCGACGTTGTAAAATCCCTGGGAGAGATAGACAGAGTTACATTTTTTATTACGTGACAGTGAAAAATAAGATCTTCTTTTATTCCTCTCTTCATTGTTAAGTGGAATATCAGCAAAAACAACGATCTTATATTCATCTGAGTCAAGTTGATTAACTGGAATAAGTTACTCTGGTGGTCTAATAATAAAAAAATCTTCACCAGCCTCAAGATCATCACAAAGCTTGTTATGGTATTCGCTCAATAATTCTTCTTGATCCTGCTGTGGATTAACTGTGTAAATATAAACTCTGTCGCAGTTAAAATTATCGCCCAGCAGTAAATTTATCAGCAAATTTGTATTCCCCGATCCAGTTCTCCCAACAACGAGATAATGACAATCTGGCAGATCATTGTTGTGTTTATGTTGCACCAGCCGTTCTGTGTCAAAATTTAATATCGATGATGACTGTCATTGTTATAAACTAAGTTTATATAAAATTGTCAGACAATAAACAAATAATGAGCTTTATAAAAAATTTTGGACAACATTGGGGGATTCGTCGGCGGTAAGTACACAATAACAAATGGCAACATTGATTTATCAGGCTACCTAAATAAACTGGCGATAAAATGACAGGCAATTTGTTGATGTCAAATCAACGAATACTAGGTTTAGAAACAAATTATCCGCCAATAAATGTTGTTAATACACAAGCTGTTAGTTATGCACAACTCAAATCTGTTGACGATAATTAACTATCATTGACAGGAGGATCTTTAAGCAGTAACTTAGATA
Source organism: Megalonaias nervosa (assembly GCA_016617855.1). NCBI lineage: Eukaryota > Metazoa > Mollusca > Bivalvia > Unionida > Unionidae > Megalonaias > Megalonaias nervosa. The sequence continues at coordinate 44,896 of JAECUM010009254.1, forward strand.
TGTCAGGAAAAAAATTAATAAATTTGGAGACCGCGTATCCACCAGCAAACTTAAATCAAACACTAACTGTAAGTTATTTACAGTTGAAGTATGTGGATGGCAACAAGCTTGACAAACCTGGTGGAACGGTTACAGGTAATATTAATATGTCGGGTAAAAAAATTATTGGGTTGGAAACTGTATATCCACCAGCAAATGTTGATAGTACACAAGCGGTGAGCTATGCGCAACTAAAATCCGTTGACAAGCATAATAAGACTGGCGACACAATAACAGGTAACCTTGTTATAAGCAATAACTCAACAATAAGTGGATTACCGGCAACCTCGCCACCAGCGGATGATACTGATGCTATTAGTCATGTTCAGTTCAAAGAGGAACTCGCCCCGTATTTAAAACTATCCGGTGGACCAATGTCAGGTAACATAAATATGAGAAACAATAAAATAACGACGACATATGTTCAAGTAAACCCTAATGATCTGACAAATAAAGCGTATGTTGATAGTCTGTCCAGTGCAGCAAAACGAACCAAAAATAATGTTGGGTATATTCCAACACATTTTAAGGCAATTGATAACCGAGTTTGGTTTGAGGTAAGCGCATCGACACATTATCCTGAAAACTATCCTGATCACGCTATCTCTGATAGACAAGAATGGACTACTAAAGGAGAAGTTGAAAACTTTTGGATTAAAATTAAATGTCAAATTGCAGTTGCGATTTGGCAATTTCATTTGCGCGGTCCATTAAACTCTAATGTTGGTAGAATTTATAATTGGCAATTGGAAGGATCAAACGATGATATCAACTGGACAACATTGTATAGTACAGAGAACACTTACATTTCAACAACACAATATTTTACAATTCCGACAGAAAAGACCGTTAACAAGTACATATATTTTCAAGTTTACGTTGTCGCTGTTGAAAATCAGTTTCCAGGATTGACAGCATTTCAAATATATACACTTGATGATCAAATTTAATCTAATGCTATAAAATAATGTCAGAACCACCAATTATAACCGTTGAGAGAAAATTGTACGATAATAATTTAAACCCCAACAAAGATGTTGGAATTAATCCAATAGCAGAAGTATTCCAAAGTATAAAAAGAAATAGCGTTAAATCATTAAACTGTCCAACATTGGCAGAAAATGTTGTTAGTTTTATTCGCGCTATGTATATGCGAGGACCACAACTGAAAGAAGCAATAAGAAACTTTGATATAATAAACAGATACTGTCATCCTGATGATTGTCTAGAAGAACAAAAACAAGTTGAAAACCTACTAAAAAATCTTGCTTGAGTTTAATTTGAATAATATAAAATTAATAATTGTAACAGGCCTGTTACAAGCACGAGCTTATGGTGGAAGAACACTGGAAGAAAGACGAGTACACGAAAATCATAGTCGTCTTGACAAACTATCGGAAACTAAAATAATAAAAATAAAAGGAGACAAGGAGTTATACGATGGTTTTTCAAAACGAGATATTTTTAAGTATCTCGGTATGTACTACCACGACAAGAAAACCCTAGTTAAAATCGTTGGCATGGCAGTGGATACGGAGTTAATTATTGAAGTGTACTCGAACGCAATTTTACCAATGATACGTATAAAACCAGAATAAAATCCGATTATTGTTAACAAATTTCTAGAGATAATCAAAAATTTTGACAAGGAAATTGATAATTTCAGTGATGTTGAGCGAGAAAAGTTTTTTGAAGAAGTCGAACAAACAAAGTTGGAAGAAAAGATTGATTGTTATTACGACATCAGCGAAGAAGATGATGTTCCACTTCCATCTCTCCAACTCTCTAGACAGTTGTCATTACGAAATTATTACAATGAAATTGAGAAAATACTCACAAAACCATACGAAAACTTAATGTTAAAAGTAGCGTATGTTATTGGTCTTCTCACAATTGAACGAGATAGACTTAGAAAATCAATGTTAATAAATTTTGTAGTCGTATACGCAATTATCAGACAGTATCTTGTTCTCAAGAATTTTACGTTGGATCAGATAAGTTTGGTACACGGATTTATTGATGAAACAGAAAGAGAATACGGTAATTTGGTAAATAAAACAGATTTGTATGAACGTGAAGTAGAAAATACGTTTGATTCCTACAGTTGGTTAAAGAAAAATGAGGTATTGATAGATGAGCGATACAATGATACTTCGTCAGATGTTTATGACAAGTACAGATATTTTATAGCTGATAATAATAAGTTCCGTGAATTTCTTTATTCAATCTTTGGTATTAAAACGTTTATTATTATATAAAAAATTGTAAACGAATATTGTATAATGAAAAAACGGATCATCGATTTCAATCATATTTCAAAAGAAATTCCAAAACAAGATGTGGACGCACTAATGCAATATTACAAATTTTTATCATAAAAGCATCTGGTGTGGAAAACAATGTTACAAGTGTTATAGTAGAATACTACAGTTAATATCATATTTACCACTGTTAATGACCGTCTCTGGTATAATCTCAAGTGGAGTATCATTAAACCCGTTTTTGTTAATAATATCTGGCATTGGTGTTTCTCTTGCGACAGCGTGTAAAAAAATTGAGCCTCGACTTAAGTCTTAAAAAAAATGCTTGTAAAACAGCTAGTATCACTTAAAAAATATTACTTAATCAGATACGATCTTACTTGCGAGGTATAAACTATGATACGGACGACTTAATACGCGAGTTTCGTGTTATTGACAGTATGTTAACATATATTCTACCAATGAGAGTTAGCAAGTACGAAAATGACTACCATAAAATATGGTTATGATTTGTATAAACACGATAATGAATTATTCCTGATATCTACTGTCGATACATTAGGGGCGCTCACCAGTTATTATGTACTTTTGAGAGAGTGACGTATGTATGGTGAAGTTGTTTGCATTTAAAACATGCACAGTGGAGAGTATGTTGGCATACCTCTATGCTATTTTGATGTAATGTCACTGCCATTTCTTTGAATATTGTACTTTTGGAAATTGTAAATGATCTTAACACACTGCTAACTAAAATGACTGCTCCCTTGTGCTCCAAAAATCAGCCTGAATTTGTCTAAAGTACACTATCCTTCGCACCTATTAAAATAGGGAAAATGAATTTTGCCAGACTAGACAATACCAGCTTCTGAAAGTGCAATGAATGAATTACCAAATATATAAAACGTGAAAAAACCAGTTATCGGCTGTTTTTTACAATTTACTTCTGAAGTTCAGGAAGTGAAAATGACCACGTGGAGCTAGCACTTTTTTGAAAGGTGCATATCTGGAGTAAGGCCAAGCTGTATACTCTATAACCCATATTACACCCATCAATCATACATCAGACTAAAGGGAATTAAAGGTTCTTTGGACAATACCTAAGATGAACAAGGTCCTTTTTAAATAGCCAGTATAACTAGCGAAGAAACCCGGGGAAATTCTTTTTCTTTAAAATTCTAACCCTATGCAAAATAAGAAACTGTAGAGCGCCACCTTAATAATAGGTGAGGAAGTTCTTTAAAAAAAATAAGAAAGGGAGATAACTCTGTCTGTCTTCCTTGCATTTTGAAGGGAGATAATTCTGTTTCTCTACCTTGCATTTTGAAGGGAGATAACTGTTTGTCTCCCTTGTATTTTATAACAAATAATTATATTTTTATTTATTGATAAATTATACTTTTTTTCTTGTTTTATAAGAAAACTATCTTTGTTTTTATGATTTTATCAAGTTTCTTGCCTATTTCAGATCTTTTTCAAGAAAAATACAACAATGAATAAGCCACGCCTATTGTGTAAGCTACTTTTGGATTTCCAAGTATTGGTCAGCTTATGTACAATACAACCCGTATCTCATTTGGGGTTCCACCCCAAATTGCTCCAACTTCAACAGAGAAAACACACTCTCCCACCATGTCACCACGTGGTGGGTGGACTTTTGCACTCCTCGGGGTTGATTGTGGGGGAGAGTGTGCAGAGATCTGTTGAACGTAGGGAAGGACCCCGTTTGTGTTTGTGTTGTCCATTGTCCATTGTCCAGATGGCCCTCTGAACCTGCTAGAATGTCGTTTGGCAATCTAGGGGTTCACATGGGGGTTGTGTCTGTTCAAATTACCCTCTGAACCTGCTAGAATGTCGTTTGGCAATCTAGGGTTTCACATGGGGGTTGTGTCTGTTCAAATTACCCTCTGGACCTGCTAGAATGTCGTTTGGCAATCTAGGGGTTCACATGGAGGTAAATCATCCTCTGAGCCTGCTAGAATGTCATTTGGCAATCTAGGGGTTCACATGGGGGTTGTCCTGTCAATATATGTTTTAAAAAAATATTTATTACATTATGATTTTGAATCATTACAACAGTAGTAATTGTAAATGAGCTGTTTCTATCTCAGAGACCCCCTTGCCCCGACAAAACATATTTTGTCACCTTATTTTGGGCTAGAAAAATAGTTTTAAAAAATATCATTATTTTGAGCTAGAAAAGGCTGGTGATAAAATGTCAACATATAAGCGTTTTGGAGAGGGAAGGGGGTCTCTGAGATAGAAACCTCATTTATTATTACTACTCTTAGTCTTCTTCCCAGACCATATTTTGATTCAGAAAAATATTACTAGGCCATCTGCGTATAAAATCATAAACAGTTGTAACATACCTCAGTCAGCATCTGGAAAACCACTGTTAATAAATTCTTCTCCAATGTTATTATTAAACATTTATAATTCGAAGTGCAAGAAGCACTCTCCTTGACGCACGCCAGTTTCCGACAAGGTATTATTGGATTTCATTATAATTTTGACATTTTCATACACTAAATGTACAATATTAAATAGTTTACCGTTTATTCCTAATTTAAGTAATATATACTAGGAAAATATCCCCTTTAACAGAATCAAACGCTTTAACAAAATGAACACAAACATAAAAGAATTTTTTAAAAAAAATTCAGTTAATATAATGATTTATTAAACCATGTAATGTGAAGCTGTATCAGTTCTGACACATTTTTCCTAAAACCAGTCTGATCTTCAACAAATATCTAGTGATCCAGTGTCTAGCTAACAAGTCTGTTATTCAAGATCCTCGTAAAAGCTTTATCCATGATGTTCAATAGGGTGTAATTTTCTGCGTTATTTACAGAGTCTTCCTTATGAATTGGTACAAGTATACCCTCAGACAAAATGTTTGGAAAGCAACCAGTAATAATAATAACATTTAAAATATAAAGTCAATATGGTTGGAGAACATCCTTGCCATATACCAAAAGTACATTAAATAGATTATCCGGGCAAATGCTTTAACCATTCTTTAACTCTTTAATTGCACTCTGCAATCCACCTATCGAGATAGGAATATTTGACCCATGAAACAAAAGTTTTAAGTCACACTGTACGTAATCGTTATAGAAATCTATTTCCTCATCATCTGCAGTAAATGGTTGGTCATCAGGCATACTGACACGCTTGAAAGAAACTTCAAATTCATTAATTGTTATAGCAGGTACCTGTTTAGTAACACATCCCCTCAAAAGTGTCCAATATTCCTTAACATTCTCCTGACGCGCTCTAAGTAGTTTATCGTTGGCCATCTATAAATTTCCCTCGACTTTTTTTTTTAAATATGTGCTTTAAAGGAAGATCGCATCTCGAGCAACGTTTTCTATTTTGTTCGGATTCCTTTTTTATGTAAAACCCTTCTACATTTATAAAACTCTATTCGTTTGCTTGTATATTCACCGTCAAAACAAAATGGACTCGAAATGAAATGTCAACGCTTATGAATATGTTAGGCATGTTATGTTTTCGACGTAGACCGTTTGCTACCGAACTAATTACTTCTGAGAATTCCGTAACCGATTTATTAATAATTTTATGATTTACTTTAATATTTTTGATTATTTTATATAAATTCTCTCAGACTTTTGGGAGATTAATTTATCAATAAATTCATTAATTACATCAGGCTTCCAAATATAATTCGAATCAAAAGTGCTATTGCACGTCTCATGATTAATACTTTTTTCTAAAAGAAGAATTATTTACTTTCATATTAAAAGTTATATCACTATAATCAGAATAAGTTCGAACTCGGTGGGCTTACAAGAAACGAATCAAATAAAGGTAACAGTGACCGATTACATGTTATATATTACATAATCGACTGCACTTCCACCTCTCGTGTTTACAAAAGTAAATTTATCCATATTTGAATCCTGGCACATTCGCCTGTTAGCTCTTCTAAGTGATGTTTTCTTACGGAGCTCTAAAAGTTCATGACCCCATTCATTTTTTTGACCATAGTCCCGTGAGGCTCGATGCATATAATGATCGGACATATATTCGTCTGATAACGGTATACCTGTAATACTGTGATCGTATGTTACAAACTAGCTTTCAAGTCCCCGAGCAGCAGGCAGGGTGAACAGACCACTTTGTACGAGACCTTATTTTACAAAAATAAAGGTTCCTACAGGGGCTGAAAAATAAGGTCAATAATGATAAACCGAACCCTCCTAACAATATTATTACCGTATAGTTTGAAAAAACGGATAATAAATCATTTTAGTTAGCTCATTTTTGTTACTATTTTTGTCATTTTTGTTTTTTGTGTTATAGTGCGTTTAGTTTACTTACCGGGTCACTCAATTTTTGTCATTCACCCTTCCTGCTGCTATTCGATTTAAAAAAGAATCGTTAACAAGGAAGGGTGAACAGACCACTCTTATAATTAAGCCAAATTTTAGTGATAATTGAGGTAAGTGGTCTGTTCGACTGCCATACCGCGCATATCCTCTTCCCCTCTTGTCTGCTGTTATCTTACACACACATGTGGTCATTCACCCTTCCTGCTGCTTACATGTACTGAGATAGGTATGCGTACCGATTTTTCAAGGACATGTGTGGTAGTTCAAACAATAGCTGTGTTTATCGCCGCGGATATCTCCCCGGAGATAGGTATTTGTGTGCAGTTTATTTCCGTGCTTTAATTTTTAATATAATACATTTTAATCGGTTCATACATATAATGGCAAAATATCTTAATAAAATTATAAATATTTATTTATTTGTAAAATCAGATATCAAATGCTATTGCACAATAATCACATATAATAATTTCTAAAACGTATATCCGTAGTCGAGTTCGTTAGCTCAATGTTAAAGTTGTTGGAAACTTTAATACTGATGTTTGTGGTTCGACCCCAGATCTCGCCGAGATGGGTTCGGGTCCCCGGGTCGCCCATATCTTTTAATAAGTAGGGGGGGGGAGGCATCCCCTGAGATTTCAATAAACCACCACGTATCTCGTGGTCGGATTCTATTTTGGATTCTACCCCGGGGTTTCGTAGGGGTTTTATCGAAATCGCAATGCCTAGACAGCCTTCTGAATTGCTAATATTTCGCTTTCGTCGATTACAAATTCGCCGGGAGGTGTGTCTATGCAATACCCCCCTAAAATAATCAGTAGTATGCCTTGAGCTCTCTGCCCAATGGAAGAACCCCCAAATAAACATCCAGAAAGGGTGTTAGCCAAAAGAAACAGAACATGGGCGTGCCGCATAATACGTCATAAGAGAGACGACAATGTAAGGACCCCATGAAAGTCACACAGGCTATAGAGGGGCTCCATTGAAGGGTAACCGCTAGGATCTACTGATTATTTTTGATAAATTAAAATACAGACAAACATGCATACATACAGACATACATAGAAAGGGGAAATAATTCTCTAGCAGAGGAGGAGCAGAGTTATCGCGTTTTATTAAGTATTTTTAGTGATTTCAAATTCAATTAAATATCTATTATAAATATTATTAATAATGAGTATTGGAGAACCTCATTCAGCTAGATTAGCTCGAGAGCGACTAGAAGCAATTCAAAAATATTTACCTGTTCGTGATGCTGTTAAACAACAATTACAAGAACGTCAGGAATCTCAAGTTGAGTTTGAGGAGGATACAAAACAATTATTTAAACCTATCACTGAGGCCACTAAAGGTGTTCTACCCGTGTTAGAGAAAACCGCTGAAGAAACTGGAAAAATAGCAAAAAGAACAAAACAGACAAAAAAGATTCTTAGAAAACTTCCAGCCGAAATAGCTGCTGCGATGCCAGTCACAGAAATACCTGAGGATGAAGACCAAGCAGAAGGTGCTGAAGCACTAGCCCCTGAACCAAAATCAACAGTTAAATTGATAGATAAATTTAATAAAGAAACTGTTGAGACAATTAATGATCTTAAAATAAAACAATTAGCTAGATTTGCTTTGAGTAGTTT